>JAVYIG010004014.1:0-137500 GCA_035222895.1 Strongylocentrotus droebachiensis
GAAGAGACCAAGAATAGCCAACGAATGAAGAGGTTTAAATGATGATGGTGATGAGAGTAAATTTGAGCTATACTAGGTTAAAGTGTTCCCCAAACACATCGATAGCGGCCCGGGGCAGGGCCCAACTCGGATTCTCTATCAGACATACAAGAAGGAGATGAAGATTGGTTTAATAGAGGCTACCAGAGAGGGGGTATTGACCTCGAACTTGGATGCGGAGAGGTGATGGCATCTCAAACTTGCAAGATGAGAGGAAGGAGATGGGTAATAAGAAGTAAGAGATGTTATCTGAGTTATTAACCAGTTGAATAGGATTTTATTTTCTGGTATAACACATACTGTATGTCCTTAGACTTCCTTCCACGTTATCTCGGTTTTGAACCCAAGATTTAATGGTTAAAATGAACGTTATATCGGGGTAAGGGGAAAAAAGATGATTGTGGGAGGGGGGCATGAAAACACATGATATATATATATCCTTGATGGCCCCTAAAATTGACACACAGAGGAGGAGAAGAAAAGGGATAAAGACAGACAAAATAGACAAGAAAAAGACAGCTAGAAAGCAAAATGTGAGAAAAACATGTACATGTCCACACATAAATGTGGACAACAAATTGGGAAAGTGACAGAAGATTTATTATTATTATTTCCTGAAAGGGTTAAACAACGATGTCAACAAGATACGCCATACAGTAACTTCTAAGAACTGTCTTCCAACAGTCATAGCAAAAATGAAATAACAGATTCTAATCATCTTTCCTATCCTTCTCTCACCCATCTCTCTGTCTCTCTCATCTGTCTCACTGTCTCTCTCATCTGTCTCTCCCTGTCTCTCTCTCTCTCATCTGTATGTTTCTCTCTCATCTCTCTCTCTTTTCTCTCTCTCTCATCTCTCTCTCTCTCTCTTATGACCATCCATCTCTCTCTGTCTCTTTCATCTGTCTCTGTCTCTCATCTGTCTATCTCTCTCTCTCTCTCTCTCTCATCTGTCTCTCTCTCCTTTGTCTTTCTCTCTTCTGTATGTTTCTCTCTCATCTGTCTCCCTCTCTCTCTCTATCTCTCTCTCTCTCTCTCTCATCTTCTACCTCCATTCCATCTACTTCCAGGGGTACCCCTCCCACCCATCTCCAATGATTGACACCCAAGACCGGTGATACCTCAGGTCACCACCGGTGGTATACCGTTGCGCCCCCGCGTGAGGGGCCGCGCTCCCCTGTCAACGGGGTCGCACATCCTGCATCTTGAAACCAAACACTGCCGCACCTCACCGACAAGCATCTGCCCAGTTTGCCAGCGCAGTGGTCAACCGCGGAATCGATGTCGGTCCCCGTAACAAGGAAAGGTGTCGGCGAGAGTTGGAGGAGAGAACGCTTCAATCGGATGATGCTTTGATCCGTGGTGGTATATTAGTGAAGTACGTGAAACCACTAACAAATGGAGAGCAACCGAAAGGCTAGCAAATGATACTCTTTATCTTATCTTTCCCAAGCAGGTGGATTATTTTTCTTTAATAAATAGCCAGCTTCGGGAACTATGAAGGCTCATCATTTCAATTTGCAAAATTTGTGAGATCTTTACATCTTTTCCTTAGCTTGTTAGCTCATTTCTTGTCATACAATTTTGTTTAATTGTTTAAAAAAATGCAATTTCAAACATACTTTATGTCAATGAAAAAGGGCCCCTACTTGGAAATTTCTAGCTGCCAGATTGAACAAGAAACAAAGTGATAGAGAATAGGAAAAAAGCGTGAGAAAACCATTATTGAAGACAGACAGGTGAGAGAGAGAGAGAGAGAGAGAGAGGGGGGGGGGGGAGGGGAGAGCAATAGAAAAAGACAGAAAAAGATTGGGGTAGGGTAGAGTGAAGGAGAAAAATAAAAGGAAAGAGAGGGGTGGAGAAGGAAAGAGAGTGAGGGGACATATGCAAGCCAACAAGAAGAATACATTACACAAACCAAGTCCCAAATTGAGCTGGTCGACCAACAACCAAGCGAATCGGACAGAATGCTAATTAAGACGCATCCCCCTACCAACTTCCCAGGGACAATCGCGCGAGATCGACAGCGGGACGATCAGGGATGATCGGGTTCTCCAGCGCGGCTCAGTCGCAGATCAAAGAAACTCCCTAAGTGGCGTTTACGTTTCTGTCGACGACGGCATTTAATAACAAGGCGAGTCAGTGACTTGTCTGTTCGTGTGCTCAAGCAGGTTGCACAGTTCAACTGCGTTGGTTTTCTCTCTCTTTTTTTTCACATTTGGGAGGGGGTGGAGTCGCCAATGTGACATGTCCATAGGCAGAATAGGTAAAGGAAAGGAATTACTTGGAAAAAGGAAGAAAGAGGGGAAGGGGGGGGGGGGGGTGAGATCTCTAGTGCCCTAGAGTTATGGAAGGGATTTACGTTAAGTCAAGGAGGGAGTACTTTAAAGATGGTCTGTCCATTTAGCAGACCTAAAAACCTAAAGTTCAACCAATCCAGTGATATACTCAAAAGGTCTTTTATTACGACATTCTGACTTTGGGGTTGTAGTACAAAGTTGAAAAGAAGAGAAACAACCTCAAAACTATAAAAGGTGTTGAACTTTAGCAGGGGGTATATTTACTAAATGATCCTAGTTACAGAAACAAAATGCCAATATTGTAGTATGAAGCACACACACAAAAAGACATGGTAAACAAATTTATGGTACATGTTTCACAAATGTCACAATAAAGCACAAATACACAACTATCCAAGAATATCATCTACTCAGAACCAGAGGGGTCTTAACTCTGTGTTAAGGGATATAAGTGAACATCCTTCAGACTGGAAAAAGCTTCACTTACCAAGAACCCTAAGATAGGCAGAATCCTCAACAGACCCCCTTCCGCTCATCGCCGAACATACGTAGTATCCCTCGTTCTCTCGCGTGACCGAAAAAAGGTGAAGCCGGCCATCATTGGTCACCTCGAATTGTTCGTTACGGTCACCAGGGAACATGAGGGGCTGCAGAAGAGACAAGAAAAAGTAGAAACTTTAATGACAATGTTACATATATTGTTAGAAACTTTAAAAGGCACGGTATCTTATCGACATCACTGCCGTTAATGGTGTTCAGTTATCTCCACAGATAATTAAATGTGGAGTACCACAAGGGTCAAACTTAGGATCATTGCTGTAATGTATTTTCAATTGCTACATCTTTTGGTAAAAACATACATAGAGCGATACTGTTGGTAGAACACCCTACCTTTAAAATATATCTATATATCTATTGTAACTATAATATGAAATTATTTCATCATTAAATATCATGTAAATACTTAACAAGTCGCCTAGTATCTGTCCAACCTAACGTTAGGGAAATATTTTGTCTGTCTTACAACTATAGCAGTTGAGAGAGAGAGAGAGTATGCAAGTTCGAATAAAAGTAGAGAGGGGAGGAGAATGAGGAAGAAGAGAAGGAAGAGAAGGAAAAGAAGAAGGATGAGGAAGGAGAAAAGAAGAAAGGAGGAGGAGAAGAGATAGTCAAAAGAATTTTAACAAAATAAGGAAGGAGAACAATTTTACATTGCAAGGAAAAGACATGATCTCAGTACAAATGTTACTGTCAAAGAAAATGTTATGACTTTTCTTTTCACTTTCTGATTTTCAAGAAAAACATTAAAAATTTAACTAAGTTGTTGCTGTTCTAAATATTGACATAGTGTCTCATGGGAAAATTTAAGTGTCACATTTTTTTTATATATAAGGGTAACATAAAAGTGCATACATGTGAAAAACAAAAATAAACCACACTTTGACATTTAAAATTGTCAAATTTTCTTCCCCCTAATAACTTGACACATTTGGAACTTGAAAGATAAATGTATCTTATCTTCACGTGATGTGCAAGCGCAAGTATGAGTGTCACAAATATCCGTCAAACTTCTATAACAAGCTAGAAATTGCTGAAGCTTAGACGTGTCGAGATAAAGAAATATATAAGCTATTTCTTGAATCACCTGCTTTATTCTGAATCAATAATATTGTATTTGTCATTTTCTTTGCATTAAGTTGTCACATTTTTGCCCGGTTACAAAAAGCTATTGCAAAATGAAAAGATTCCAACACTGCTAGCACCTGCTTTATTGGGGCGTTAGTGTCCAAGACATCAAAATTGCCAATTTTAGAAACAGGTGTTCGTTTTGAAAGAGAACGAGAGAAAGACAGAAAATAGGGGAGAGAAAGATAGAGAGACAGAAAAGGGGAAAGATAGAGAAAGAGAAGGAAACAAAAAGATGGGAGGAAGAGAAGCAGGGAGAAAGAGAGAGAGAGAGAGAGAGAGAGATAGGGAGGGGCAGAAAATGGAGGGATACAAACACGTTTAGAAATTCCAAAGGAAACTGGGTCTTCTCTGAGACACTTGGAATTGCAAATGACTTCTGAAATCAAATATGGGCCAGAAGAATTTGACATTTGAGCGACTGCAAATCATGGCATCCATATTCAACCCCTTCCCCTTCTTGCCCGCTTTTTTTCTTCTTCCCTCGCTCTTGATCTCGTGCTCTACATCTCTCTACCCACCTCTCTTGGTTTTGTTTTTTTTCTCTTTATCGTCATCACTACTACAACCACCACCTTCTTTCTTCTTCTTCTTAATAATCACTTTCTCATTCTTATTTCATCTCCTTTTCTCTGTACCCCCTCTCTATCTTTCCATGCACTCCGTTTATGTCACTCTCTCTCTCACACATTTTCTTGTTCTTTCCCTCAATTTATCTCCCCTTCTAATTGTAACACCCCACCCCCCCTCCCCCCCCCCCCCTCTCTCTCTCTCTCCGTCTCTCTCTCACTCACTCTCTCTCCATCTCTCTCTCTCTCTCTCTCTCATTCACACTCCCACTTTCTGTCTCTCTTCAGCAACAGTCTGACTTTTCCTAAATCTACCTCTTCTTCCCTTTCTCTTTATCTATTTCAACCAGGGTTGGACTGTTTTTTAAAAAAGTAATAAACTGTACACCATCCTTTAATAAATGACACAAGTATCGCTGAAAGCTATTAGCCTCGTTTGTGATCATTTGGAAGAAAACCACGCCAATCTTGTACAGGTGGCCACGGAAGTCAAAACAATTTTCCAAATAATTTGAAAATGGTGACACTACAGATTTGACAGTTGATACAGTAGCTACAGGGTGAATATCTGACCCTCCTATAATCATGAAATTAGAGCAGTTTCTCAATTTTATTTTTCTTCATTATTATCTGTGAGTTCACCTTTCCGCCTTATTGTGCGCTTACTCTCACCATTCCTTTGCCAATTGGCAATGCATGATTACCATTTATTTTCTCCCTGATGTTTTATGAATTTCTCTCAAATTAATTACACACATATTTGTTAATTTCCTTTATTTTCCTCTCTTTCCATTTATTCCACATATAGTTAAATTCTCCAACTGGGCCTATATCAAATATTTTACCCACTGCCTACAGAAACTTCATGTACGAAATCTATGAGAATGAGAGAATTCAGTAGTCAATGTGGTAATATTTTTATGAGTTGTGTCACCATAAAACACTCTCCCAAATCTCTTTCCGTCTCTTTAATGTTACTGCATCATTTAAAATTCTTCAATAATATATCACACTGTAAAATTATACATGTGATTTAAGTCTATAAAGCATTTTGTGAGATGAATTTTGTTCTTCTCCTCTGTAAATTTGTATTTATTTCCTAATGCTGCTGAATTTGACCTATATTTTCTGAGCACTCCATACCCCTCTCATCTCTAGGACCTGACATGCTTCAGTGACACTCTCGACACATATCTTCACGAACCCCAGCTGACGAATCCTAATCCAGCTCTTTAGCGCTGTGACTCACGAAAGACGCGCTCCAGCCCTCGTCTGACGCGCAGACAAGGCGGAACATGACGGGAAATGCAAATGGGAGGTATCTGGCGCCGCGGCTTTCGGCCGGGGCCCTCGTAATCGAATGGTCGGCAACAGGTATGCGATTATTGAGGCAAGGTGTTCGGACGGGGAGGGCTTCTGAAGTGGGTGATTGATACGAGGATGTTTAGATGGATGTGGGTGAGTAAACAGAATGATGATATTGTGCGTGACATATTGAACAGGTAACTGGCTAGCAGGGGTAAAAGTGAGCAGAGAGTGAGAGTGAGAAGAGGAGGAGGGAAGAGAAAGGGGAGATGAAGGTAAGAAAGAGAGAGTCTGTATGATAAGAGGGAGAATATGTAACAGGTGAATACAGAAATATGCAGAGTGGCAGATGGACATTAATAAAGAAGAACGATAGAAAGATGGAGGGAAAAGAGAGAGAGAGAGATGGATGGAGAGAGACAGTACAGCAGGTGGAATTTTTTCTATACACCAGCAATGTTCAACAGTTTCAATCCCACATTCACTCTGGCACTAAATTTCCCAGGGTTACAACAACTTTCAGAGTACATCAAACACTGATAAAACTGTTTCGATAAACTGTTTTAAGTTTAAGTTCAGTACAACAGTTACTTATTTTCTTTAAAACAACTTCCTAATTAACATCTGAGGGCAAAGCTCTCGCATGACTTTTTCCTTCATAGCTTTTCACTAAGCTCTTATAAAATGCCTTATATGGAAGAGTGTTTTCTTATGATACCAGTTTTGTAATGTTCTGTAAATGTCACCAATGTCTATTTCTTTTAAAGCCTATCTGCACTAGTTTAGCCAGGAGGGATTAGACCTCCCTGTATTGTCACTGACAGGTGGTTATCTCATCAAATAAGCTCTCAATTAACATAAGAAAAAGGGGACCATGGTGGACCAATGGTCACCGATTAGGCATTGTTTGCTATATAAAGGGCGCAAGTAGCTATACATGTAAGGAGTGCAGTGGGGCTTTAATGAACTTTGAACTCTGAACTTTGACCTGATCTTACCTTTGCACCTCGTTCCTTCCAGTAGATTGATGGAGTGGGTAGCCCAGTGGCTTGGCAGAGGAAGAATGCATCCTGACCTACCACCACGGTCCGATCTACCGGTACACGGGTGAACATTGGGGCAGCTGGGGGAGGGACAAAACAAGAATTAAATAACAATGAATGACAATATTTAACAGATCACACACAGATGCATTAAAAGTATAGACTGTCAATTATTGAGACATTTTCAAACAGAAAATGTTCCAAATGTTAAAAATATCCAAGATAAACCATTTGAAACCCCTGGTATATGAATCAAATGCAGTTTTCTTTGGTTAAATCATACAGGGATATGATATTTTATCAATTAAAACAAAATTTATTTAAATTGTCATTGAATTACTGGGAATAGTGCTTGTTAAAGTTTATTGATTGACCCTCTAGTCTGTATAGACAATGATACAGGGTTGATTCAAAGTAGGATCTTTTGAAAAGTGAGATTAAAGGTTGGTCTGCAGATGTAAATAATAATCATATCTGGTTGATGCATGTCTGTCAAAACTCAATTTGTAAAATCCATGTTTCAGCATCAGCAACAACAAAAATGCACTCCACACACAAAAAAAAACAGATATTTCACATATTCATACTCAACAAGCTCAACAATCCACAAAAAGGGGTTAAACCTAAATACAGCGGCCGATAACTCTCAAATGCACTATCCTTGGGTTTCAGAAACTTGTTTTTTTGTTTCCCCTTCTCCTTTCACCCAGAGCTATTTTTTCTATAATTTTTGTCTATTTTCATTAAAACAGGATAAAATTCAAGCTGTCATGAGAGCCAGCATCAAGTCTCCCATCTTTTATTCATAACGAAAAACCAGCAAAAGATTTTCCCCCAACACCACCGCATCATCATAGAGATTACCATCTCCCCATCTCTACCGGTATCTAAACCCTCTTGGAGAGAGAGCGTCCTCCCCAATCTTTTTTCACCCCTCTCCCTCTTCCACCTGCGAAAACATTTGCACTCTCTCCGTGACTGATGCCCAGCTTAATACACCTAGGACAAATATGGGTTTAGATCGCTCTCTCCGAGCATCTCCCCGGGCGCGTTTTATATACTGTGTAAACACCCAGCAGCTATTGTCGCGGCAGCCGCATGTTGCTTAATACATGAAGGTTTACCCCCGAAAAGGAGATGAGAAGGGAAGGGGAGGCAAATGTATCTTTCTTCTTTTTTTTCTTTTTTTTTTGTTTTGAGAAAGGGAGAAACCATATTGGTGCAGTCGTGTTTTCCTTGCGGCGGGTATATATTTGCTGTGACATAAATAGTCTGTTGAGAGAATCCTCTGTTTGGAGCTAGAAGGGTTTTAAACTGGTATGAAATGATATCTGGTTAAGGCCCTTCTGGCACTGAAGGGACTTAACTTTGTCTACGCAGAATGCATTGCGATGCTTACAAATGGCATTTGATTGATGTGGTCCTAGAATTATCTCATAATCCTTTAACACAAAGTCGCACATCCTTCTGGCACTTGGCAGATGTCTTGCTGGTAATTTTGGAAGAAAATATTCTGACACCATCTTTTTGAGAAACATATGGTTGCAGCAGAATAAACAGAGAGTGGAATAATGGGGGAGCTGGGGAGAAGTTGAGTCACTCTATGCTCATTTGATTTCAAGAGTAATTCAGGGATTCCATCACAGTACAGAGAAAGAGAAAGAGAAAGGAAAGAGAATAATAGAGAAAGAGAGAGGGGGGGGGGGGAGAGGTAGGAAGAAGAAGAATTGAAGGAGAAGAAACTTAGAAAAAGAGAGAGAGATATATATATAAATAGAGGGGAAGATATAGTAAGAGAGAGG
The DNA here is from genome assembly GCA_035222895.1 of Strongylocentrotus droebachiensis. Lineage (NCBI taxonomy): Eukaryota > Metazoa > Echinodermata > Echinoidea > Camarodonta > Strongylocentrotidae > Strongylocentrotus > Strongylocentrotus droebachiensis. Next base: position 8,745 of record JAVYIG010004014.1, read on the forward strand.
GGAGAGAAAGGGGGAGAGAAAGGGGGAGAGAGAGGGCGAGAGAAAGGGGGAGAGAGAGGGGGATAGGGGAAGAAGGAAAAGAAATAAGGGAGAAAAAATAGAGAAGGGTAGAGAGAAAGGGAGAGACAAAGAGATAAAGAGAGAGGAGAGAGAGGGGAGAGGGGGGGGGGGGGGAGGAATGGTGTGAGAAAATCAAGAGGCACTATGAGTTAAAGAACTTTTTCCTAAAGTAAAATAACTGCCCAATGTAAAATATCTTTTCTTTTACTGCAGGTCACACAATTTAGTTTGAAATCTAACTTGCTTTGGTGTGAGGGTGAGAGAGGGAGGGGTTGGAAAGGAGCTGTTGCACGGCTCTATTTCTTTTTGCCTTATTCAACATTCCCATCTCTACCTTTTACATTTAACTAAGAATTAAGGATTATCTGAGGAAAAATAAATAAATGCAAAAGTAAACTAGACCGACAGCTTGCATCCTTTATGTTATTCTGCCTGCATCTCTAAAGCGGGGCTGCAATCGATATCTTTGATTGGTAAAGGTGGGAAAATCGGTCCCACAAACTTTGAAATGTTTCTTCCTAAAGACACATAAACCACACCGTGAAGCTTAAAAACAATGCTCTGGGCATGAGCATTGTACAAAACCTTATTTCTCTTATCTACTTGTACTTCGTGTATTTCTCTTTCCGATTAATGTCTTGTGATAATGTTTTGAGGTAACGCAATACCCATTAAAAAGGTTTGGGAAAAGCAGGTATCAATTCAATGTGGTTGGAGAAAGAAAGAATTTGGAACACTGCAATAATAGTTGTTTCCCTCATCTGCTTTTCTGGGAAGAAAACTGAGAAATCCAGCCTTGTCCTGGCATTCTTCACTCCCACGATTGCTAAGTTGCTGTTACATTATTCAAAGGAGGGATGTAAAATATCTAACATTTCCAGAAAATGAAAAGTTTTTTATTTTTATTTATAAAGACAAGTGAACAAATTAAAACTTTCATTGTAAACCTCGAAGGATGCCTGCTTCTCGCAGAGTCAAAATTCTATTAAATGAATACCACTGAGTGGCTGGGATTTCATTAGATAACTTTGGAATTTCACATAATTCCCTCATCACTTATTCTTTTTTCTGATCTTTATTCAAAACTGAAGTAAAGGAAGTGTGAATTACAAAAACCTGAACATCCTTACTCTTGCTTTGTAGTAGGTCCTTACTCAAACTCAAACTATATGTACTGTACATATTATAATTCAAATAATCCTTGCAGTCACATAACATGTTTTTTTTACTCTACTTTAATTAGATATACATTTCTAGGGAATTATTTACCAATAACCATTTGGCTTTCAGGATTCTCTCCCTTCCTTTTATTTATAAACTGACATGTTTTTATAAACATATGATGTTTTGATGTTTTGTAAAATTGAGAGGAGATAAATGAAACCAAACTGGATTCACTGAGCAAGAGATGCCTTAAAAATGAATCCATATCAGATAAATCTACAACTCCGCGAATAAAATTACATTTGTCATCGGGATCAGCCTCTCAATATTCATCAACAACTAACATTTCACTTTCCTTGTAACCCCAATCCGCTCGACTTTTACCCATCTCGCGATGGGTTAGGCCAGGCCCTGGTGAAGTCTTCCGAGGGATCTGCATTAAATCTGCTTTAAATCTCCTCCAGAATCAACCCTGCGTGGACTCGGAGAGTCAGATGATCGAGCGGGAGAAGAAGAGGAGGGATACGAGAGATTGGGAGTCGCGGGAGTAAGGGAGATGAAGGAGGATGGGAGGACAGATTTTGAAGAGATGGGGGAGATTTGAATAGATGCGGGGTATCTCTGGAGGTGAGAAGTATGACAGATGACGGCTATCTTGGCTCGTACCCTTGTCAGGTTAAAACTCTCATCCTTTTCTCAGTTTCACCATCCCTTTAAAGCTGCAATAGGCATGTTTCAAAGATAATCTATTTATCTTCTAACGCGAAGAGCTTTCCTACTCCCCATAATCATTCACTGGGAGAAACATACTGATATCTATAAAATCTAGCAAATCATGCCATACTATTTGGATATTCACTGTAAATCCATGAAAGAATATCAACTTGTGTAAAAAGACATTGTACTATTATTATATTTCCCTAACATTTACAAACCCCTCGATTACTAACCATCAGATAATACGAGAATAAAAGCATACTGAAAATACATTCAAACCTGCTCTAGCGACCACTTGTATAGAAAGACCACATTTTTAATTTCCCTTAAATGTAGTTTCTCATTGAAACATGTTCTAGAGAAACCTGTACATGAAGACCACCTGCCCATAAAGACCACTTATGTTGGTGTTTACAGTCTGATGCATATTTCAAGTCATATTTTGATCTTCAGATAGAATGTCAGTGATTGTTCTAACTGTCAAATTGACTGCACCCAACGTATTCAATAATAGAATTCCAATTTCTAAAAAGGATAACATTTCTCATCTCATACATTTTTAAAAGTATTATTAATAAATCACTTTGGGTGTGCCATTGTGATTTGGTCTACAGCACATAAAAGACCTTCATGAAAAATTACATCATCCTTTACAAGCTTGCTAATTCCTTTAAATGCTGATCAAATCCGATATCGATTTGCGATAAGCTGTAAATTGAATCCAACGATCGCCTCTACCTGTGTCGATTACTCCCGATACGGATCGCCGTGATGACCCCAAGGTTAGATCGGAAACCGACAACTCCCCGTGATTCACCTGCCTCCCTTAAACCGTGTCTTGGCGTGGTCAATTTGCAGCTCAGAGAACGGGACGAGCGTGTCAAGGGTGCGGTAAGCCTCTGTGTGGCTCAGTAGCGAAGTCCTGACAGCGCTCGACCACAATGAAATGATCTTAATTGCTGGAGAATTTCCTGGGGCGATTTTTTTTTTCTTGCGCTGGCTACATTGTAGCATGATAACAAGTAACATGTGATGATTCTGCAGCAGACAGATTCTCACTGACTTACACTTAATTCTACAAGCACTTTTTAACCCATGAACTACTGAATTCTCCCATGTCCAAAGGCATTTATACAGGAGACCCCCGTGCTCATAATCAGTGGGTTAAATCTTCATGTTTAGGAGATGCTTTCAACTCCCTCTGGCAGTATTTACACTGTTTCACCATGGGCACATTGCGAGTGCAGAATTAGCAACCAATGCTTCAAGGGGATATAGTCAATACTATTAGAATAGGTACATGGTTACATAAACTAGCCAAATAAGATTGTCACTGGTAAACTTCAGTAGTAACACTAAAATCGCTAACAAATAGTTCATCATTTCATAGGCAAACCAAATTGTTTTTAATAGTTTAAATTGCTTTTGCAGCATTTTGTTATGAATATTATTTTTTTAATGAAATGTTCATTATTTGCATGACTTTATCTAGTGGTTTAATAATAAGACCTACTTGTAATGATCTAGTGTTGGAATAAGTTCAAATCTACTGTAGATCTATACTGTAAGCTGATGTCTCTTCTGTTGGTACTTAAAAGGGCAAGACTGTTTTGAAAGCTGTGAGATAATACCCTTCTGGCTCTCAACAGACAATTTGTTATTGTTACAAACCTCATACATATTCATGATTATGTAAATGTACCACCACCACCACCACCACCACCACCATCATCATCATCATTATCATCACCATCATCATCATCACCATCATCATCACCATCAGCACCAGCAACCATCATCATCATCATCATCATCATCCTCATCCCCACCACCATTTTCATCATCATCATCATCATCACCATCACCATTATCATCACCACCACCGTCATCACCACCACCATCATCACCACTATTACCACCAACTTCAACTTCATAATCAATATCATCATCACCAGCAACCATCATCATCATCATCATCATCACCATCATCCTCATCACCAACATCTATATCATCTATATCATCTATATCATCATCACTAGCAACCAACAACTTCAAGATCTTCATCTTCATCATCATCATCATCATCATTACCACCATCATCCTCATCACCACCATCATCATCATTATCATCATCACCACCACCATCATCATCATCACCATCATCACCACTATTACCACCAACTTCAACTTCATAATCAATATCATCATCACCAGCAACCATCATCATCATCCTCATCACCAACATCTATATCATCATCATCATCATCATCACTAGCAACCACCAACTTCAAGATCTTCATCATCATCATCATCATCATCATCATCACCACCACCACCATCATCCTCATCACCATCATCATGATAACTACCACCTTAAGCATCACCATCCATACAATCGCTACTAAAACATTCAGTAACTTACAGCTGACGGTGACTATTGCTTCCACGCTCTTATCACCCCAGGTGTTCTGAGCAGTGCAGATGTAGGTTCCTGAATCACTCGACTCTGCATTGCTGATCTGTAGAGAGCTGTCTTGCAACATGGTATTCCTGAAGAGACAAATCAGAATTAAAGAAAATTTACTTTCTTGTCAAATGTGTGACTTGTAAATGCTATGCTCCTTTTTGTTCTTAGCACCCTAGATATTAATAACAAGAATGTCTGTTTATACGAAAAAGAGGAATTTTAAGTAATAGATTAAGCACATCTTATTATTCAAGTAGTATGTGAGATTGAAATAGAGTTTTACCCATGCGTTACAATGTCAACATATACATGTAATCAAGCTCATAACAATAATATAAAAATGTTCAAAAAAGTTGAAAAATTGAGGAAAAAACATCAAATTAACCACTTCTTTCAGCATTATCTTCAACAAGATGATTATTGAGCCAAACAAAATACGCTGAAGAACTAGTTGGAAACTTAATTAATTGCACACCTATAAAATTGGTGGAAACTCCATCTTTTAACAAAATAAACTTGACAAAATAGGCTGATTAATCACCTATCGTATGCTCAGAATATCTGGATTGCCTAAGGAACTCTGATCTATCACTCAACATCCCCATCTCTATTGTAAACAATGGGATGAAGAAATTAACACTTTCGCTAAGCATGTCAACAAAGCCATATGTTCCCATATACACTATAAACCATATACTGTATAACTCTGGCCCTTTGTTCCAATCTTTTCATTGTGTGTCCAGGATAAAATTGGTGTGATCACAAAGTTTTGTCATATTTATAAACCTTCTAGATTTGATTGCTGAAGGGATGTGATTTTACTGATTATGTTTAGATGTTGTATAGACTGAAAAATGTTGTGTCGATAAAGCAAGGGTACAGTCAAAACTTTGGAATGTGTTTTTCTTGAAATGTACATTCTTTCTTCCATTCTATCCCCCAACCATCTGCATGCAAGGATGCAGTCCATTCCTGGGGGGTGTTTCACAAAGATCCTAAGTTGAACTTAACAATTATGGAAAGCCATTAGCATCTATGAAAATATCTTGTACAAGTTATTGAAAAATGCATAAAATGTTGATTCAAATCATTCATATTTTCTATTATCAAGGAGATTTCATATTCTTGATGTGGAATTAATAACAAGTCTAAAATACTTGAATTTTTGCTTTTGAACATATTTTTTTTAAGGCTACAAATGGCTCTCCATAATTTTTAAGTCCAACTTAGGATCTTTGTGAAACACCCCTTGGTGTAGTTTCCATGGTAACTAACCTGTTTAGTGGTAGATTGCCATCTTGCTTCACCCATCTGATGGTGGGGGCAGGCTCCCCCTCCGCTACACAGGGAAGGGTGATGGTCTCGCCCGGGATGGCCAACGTGTCGAACGGCACCTCGGTGAAAGCTGGACGAGCTGCAGAAGATGAGAAAGGAATTCAGGAATTAAATATCAGCTCATTCATCGTAATCTAATTTAGGAGGTCTTAACTATTAATGGCCATTGAGACTCTAGAGAAAACTTTCCAAATACGCACTAACCCAAAAAGAGCTGCTAACATTGTGATAACGGGAAATGAAAATATTTAGAGAGAATAAACTTAATTGAAACAGCTCCTTTGCAATATATTTTAAATTAAATGATATTCCTTTGGTAACTATTTAAAAAAATTAAGCTGAAAACATTGATGGTAATTTTATGCACAGAGGATGATTGCTAGTGTCTCATATTTAAGTGGCGAGAGTTAAATTCCACAGGTAAATTACAACAGTTTGTTTGAGTTGTTGAAAAGTTACATTCTTTTACTGAACTATGAAGTGTTTCAGAAGAACTTACAATTTATGATTAATCGTCCGGCAGCACTTCGTTTGGCTCCCTCCGAGTTGGTTGCTACGCAGACATAATTCCCAATGTCACTCGACTTGGGCTAGATAAGGAGGAATAGAAGAGTATTTGCATGAATGAAGGATCAATTGTATCATCTTCATCATGGCTACCACCATCATTATCATTACCACCACCACCACCTCTTTCATTGCCATCATTCGCAACCATGCACCACCATCTTTTTGATTGGCAACATCTTAAAAAGTACTCGGCCACTCTCATTGAAATATATCATTGTAGTAGTATACCCTAATTGCCCTGTGTATTTCAAAATGATTTAAATGAAAACTCACCATCATCATCAACACCATCATCATCATCACCACCACCAACATCCCCACCACCACCACCACCACCACGAGCAATATCACCACCACGAGCATCATCACCATCATCACCATCATCATCATCCTTATCATTATCATCATCACCATCTCCGCCACCACCAATACCACCAATACCACCATCATCACCGTTGATTCACCATTACCACCACCATTACCATCCTCATCATCTTCACCACCACCACCATCATTACCACCCCCACCAACGCCACCACCACCATCATCACCATCACCATCACCATCACCACCATCCAATTTACCTGTGATATAACCAGGTTTCCATCCGTCAGTATTCTCACTCTGATCCCATCTTCTACCACCGTCTGTCCGTTCCTCTCCCAGCTAACCTCCGGCTCCGGGTGCCCACGAGGAGGGGAGCATTCCAACACCACCGCCTCCCCAAGCAGAGCCATGGTGTCGCTGGGTTCTTGACGGAAATCCCCTCTCAAATCTGTACAAAAGACAAAATATGGTAACCGATCATTAGTTAAATTGAATTAAATTTCATAGTATACCGGTACATTCTTTCTAATTATCTGTGATACTTACTTCTACATTACGACAACACACAACCTCAGCAAAATCAAATTTGAAAATAAATCAAACTCTAAAATAAAATGTATTAATTAAAACTGATTTGTTTCCTGCACTCACAAACAGTCATAATCTTTATGTGACTCTCTGCTCTCTCTTTCTCTCTCTCTCTCCTATTTGCTATCTCTATCATCTCTCTTCATCTCCTCTTTCTGTTTTCTCTCTTTCTCTCTCTCCTTTTCCTATTGCTATCTCTATCTTCTCCTTCTATCTCTATCTTCTCTCTCCCCTCCATCATACAAATCTCAAACAAATTTAAATCCATATTTTCCATTTAGCTGTTGCATACATTTCAGGCTTGTCTCTCTTTCTCATTTCTCATTTTTGTATATTTGTAAATCGGATCCGATTCATAATTCATCATATATTTTTACTTCCAATCCATCAAGGAAATTAAATACGATATCCCGTAACACTCCTCTCTTTAAAATTCCCTATCACTTGTCTCAAAATCCTTTGATGACGTAGAAGTGATCGGGCGACAAAACGCAAGCAGCGCACATTCTCCCACCTCTCTTGCTTATATGCTGTTTTATTTTCTATAAATAAATCGATTTGGAAGGAACATGCTGTTTTCTATGGCAATGGATGTCAATACTTTTTGAAATGTGTGAGAAAAATGTGAAATATGAAGATTGGGAAGTTTATCTTAAAAAAGCAATCAATTTTTGAGGAGACATCCTCTCGCTAGCTGGTGTAAATTTTGATGTTAGCATGCGCCATCTGACAAGAAGATCTCTCTTTTATTTTATTGCAAGCTTAAGAGAGGTAGTGGAGTGAAATGAAATAGCAGGAAGAACATATGAGAGAGAAATAGAAGGGACAGACAGAGAGATATATAGAGATAGAGAGAGAGGAGGATGGATAGATAGAAGGAAAAAAAACAGAGTATTATACATGTACCAACTAAAGACGTCCTCCTATCTATCTTTGCCTACCTATCCATCGATCAATCCTTCGTTCCTTCCATTCATCAATCCATCCATCTCTTTTTCCATCAAAATTACTTCATCAATCAATTCTTTAAACCAACTTCCCTCGTTTTATCCATCTTCCCCTACACATTCATCCATCCACTCTATCCATCCATCTCTTTTAGATTCATCCATCAAATTTTCTTCAATCAACTCCTAAATCCAACTTTGCTCATTCTATCCATCTATCCCTCCATCCATCCATCCCTCTCTCACCGCTACTTTTATTGGGTTTGTAATAAGGAGGGGACACGAGACGTCTCCCGGAATCCGACAGACGATCCCTCGCGATCGATTCCACCGGATTGATCGCGGGTGACAGACAAAGCGCAACTTTATCCACCGAGCCTGATGCCAGCCTGCTTGAGCATGCACAAGTGTCCGTCTTCCACCAGCGGTGTCAACACTCGGCCTCAAAAACATTGCTCTTTCTTTCTCCCTAAATACATCGCGATTTAGGAGTCACGGGAGATTAAAATATCTGTCCCGCATATTTACCAACTCTGCCAAAATTGGGCCAAAACTGTTGAAACGTTGGCAGAAAGTGAATTAACATAAATGTCTGGGAGAAAACAAGAGTAAGTGTCATTACTGCCAATGTACTTAAAGTCTCCTTATTAATATTTTTCTTTCTTCCCCTATTGTTTACGTAATTCTTTTTATCATTTTTTATATTTTGATAAGACAGTAACTGAGGCATACTGTAAGTAATGGATAGTCTGTACAGAGCCGGAAGGGCGTTACCTTTGTGTTAAAAAGTGATATAAGTCCCTTCTGGCCCCAGACAGACAAATTATATGTGACATTGAGATATCTTAATCGTGGGTAAGCATTTATACTGAACAACATATGTTACTATGCTAAGTTAAAGATAGTTAAAGATATTTCAAGTGCTTGTATAGCCTTAGAAACTGTTCGAAAATTTAAGAGAATTGGAAAATTTTATGTAATTAAAGGCAGTATAAATTCATTTTTGCCTGAGCAATATTCAACAGGTATCATAACTGCAACCTTGTTTAAACCTGTATTTGAGTATGGACAGTTCTATTCATGTGAACACATTTTGAATAAACCCTGTTAAACCAAGTGATAACAGCTTCTCATACATACTAAACTTAGGCAAATTAAAGCAATTCATTTTTTTTCCTGTGATATCTTGATTGCTGAATTTTCTCTTTCACCCATGGGTACAAGTTTGTTTTAATAAAAGCAGAAAAATGAGAGGAAAAGGTCATTGAAAGTCTGAGCAAAAAATGATTAAAAAAAGAAAGTTATGAATTTTTGAAGGTGCAATCTATCAATCACTAATTGGCAACTCTATGTGATGTATCTTGCAAGCTCTGCTCCAAAATTGCCCTGTCCTAAAAACAACTTAAAAATTTACAGCACTGTAAAAGGTTAAGCAATTCTGAAGAAACCTAGGTAATTACATCTAACAACAAAACATTTAACTGTCTAAACTCTGTACACTTCCCAATAACCCTACACTTGAGTAAACCTCCAAGATTGTATTTCACTCGTTGCCCTCCCAAACCACAGAGGGCAGTGTTGAGCGCCACTTAATCAAATCCCAATAAAGTCCAATAAACATGGGCTAATCGCGGGAGTAGAGAGCCGTAATTATTACTTCGACGGACGACAAGTTTGCGATGGCCTGTTGATTGCCTTACGGAGCTGGCGGCAGGCGCTCTGACATGCTTCTCGTGATATTTTGTTTCTAAACAGGACTGAAAGCCGATGACTGGCCATTTTAAAGTGAAAAGAGGCAAGGAAATTGTGTTGTGGGGGAAGAGAAATTGCTTATCCCAGCTCAATTTGATGAGCTATTCTGCACAAGCATGAATGTATTAAAGGCACTCACTAGTTGATTCCTGTTAAAAAAGATTTAACATTTTAAATTCATGTCAAATGGGCAAAAACTGGCAGTCTTTGGAAAAAGGAATATATAAAATACTCTGTGATCTTCCTGTTAATGCTATAGTAAAATGATATATAAACCTCAACAGCTCAAGTGTGAGATTATGTTAAGCTCATGTTCCCTGGGAGTATATGTGTATTGTTTAAATGAATTTTGATGATTTTATTTTTTAAAGAAAGAAATTCCATCTATTCTTAGTCCTTATTCACCACCAATTATAGTTGGGGAAGGATAAGCTGCCAAAGGCAGGAGGGGGGGGGGGGGGAGGAGGGGGGGGGGGGTGTTATATGGAGGGTTAAGGTGTTTCAACGGCATCTGGGAATGAATACTGTCTCCTCAAATAAATACTTAAAATACATGTATATGGACAGACAAGAAGAAACAAGAAATAAAGACAGGTGAAAAATTGGGAAATGTGAGCAATTTGTAATAACAAGAGGAACTTTGTACACTATTCACTCAGGCTCTTTTATTTTCATCAACAATAACAATAAACTATTGCTCTATGTTTCACTAGTTTGTCTTTATATATGAAGTAATTACATTACATTCAGCTGTTCAGGAGCTCTAGAGTATAAGAATTGACCCTTTTTTCCAGGTCTCAGAAGGAGAAGGGGTCGTTTCTTCTTTGAAGTTATTTTCAAGTCGAGTGTGTAATTGTGCTGTAAGGCAACTTCTACCCTTAATCAAATAAGAATCAACGATGCTTTAACGTCTAAAATGCGAGCGAAGAATACAGTTATGGTAGATTCATGTACATGTAGAGATATTATGAAAATACGTATAAATGTAAAGATATGAAAGATGGATAGACCTAAGGATGATGAGTAAAAAAGGGAATAAATACAGTATGGGAGTGTTGAACAGGAAACACAAAGAACCTGAGAAAGAAAGAAAAAGAAAAAGATAAAGAGGAAAAGGGAAGGGAAAGAAAAGAGTAGGAGAAAGAAAAAATGAATGAGAAAGAGATAAGTGAAAAGGAAAAGAGAGAGAGATAGGAACAAGAGAGACAAAGAACCCAAGAAATAAAGAAGAAGAAAAAGAGAAATAGGAAGAGAGAAAGAGGAAGAGAGAAGACAGAGGGGAGGAATAAGAGAGAGAAAGAATTAAAAAAGTAAGACAAGGAAAAAAATAATGAAAAAGAAAGAAAGATCAGGAGAAAGAAAAAAAGGGATAAGAAAGAGATAGAAATAAAAAAGAAAGATAGAAAAAGAAAGATAAAGAGTAAACGGAAGAGGAAGAGATAGAGAGTGATAGGAAAGAGAAGAGTAAGACTGTTAAGGAATGTATAGCATCCTCATATTAGCTTGGAAAACTGATCTGGAGGGCGAACCGCGCCGCGCCAGCTCGCCTCGTAACCATCCCGTATTCAGCTGGGCAGGTGGCGCAATCGGCGGTAACAAATCGCCGAAACCGTAGAAGGAATTAAACGAGCTATTACAAACACGGCAGCGCTGCGAGGGTGAACTTTAGGGGCGCGACACGGGGCAACTCGAGCCGCTGAGGGTACTAATAAAGGATGGGCGGATGTGCAACAGTACCTCAGTACAAGTCAATTACAACTTCAATGTGGTTTGTGGAGAATTTAAAGGGATACTATGCCTTAAGTGAAACACAGAGATGGAGATGTATCTCTCTTCTTTCTTTGGAAGATAGAAGAAACTGAGGAGAAGAGAAGAAACTGACTTGATCTACCATCCATATCACACATTGAAATGGGATATGAATTGCAGATTGTACTTTGTATTAACTCAGCCCATGGAATTGAGGGCAAAATGAATCAAGTATTACTTTTCAAATTGCCAATGTTTATATTTTTCGCTGTAACATGAAAAGTCTGTCAACTTAGAACTGTTCGGCTTATCAAAATTTAAGTGCTAGAAAGGTGTTAACTTGTCATTTTACACAGAAACATCTAAAGTTATTCTAACTCCAAATAGATTTTATGTTTATAACTAATTGAAACGTTCTACTGCTAAGTCATCAAACACATGAGTAAATGTATAAACAAAATGTCCTACTTTATAGTAATATTCATACTTGTCAGGCAAAGCATTTACAGCCTTTTTTTAAACAGAATTTCCAAAATAACTTGGTGAGTCTAAACTTTCTTATCTATCATGCTTATTCCCCACTGAATAAAGCTTACCCTTTACATCACAAATGATTTTGATCAATTTTTACATGAAAAAAGGGGTTGGTTTGTGCTTTGTTTTTCCAACTCCCAGATCGAAATGGAGACAAATGGCAAACATTTGTACCGATTTGCGATGGAATTGAGACGAATGCTTTGGAGGAATTGAATGGGCATCTTTTGTCATCAAGGACATCGTTGAAAATAAGGAGTTTGCTTTGGTAATGCAAAGGCAATCTGTATAAGATTGTCCTTCCCAAACAGGCAAAGTTCATGTATTAATGGTGACATTCAAGAGTGAAAAGAGGACTGTTAAAAATTATGCTTCATACATTGAGACCTTTAAAAATATAGGCCATTAAAGGCAGGTAATGACAGAAAAGACACCATTAGTGATTTTCATCTTCTACAGGTTGAAAGTGGTCTTTAAAGATGGGTGGTCACGAATAGACTTAACTTAAACAGACTTAACTTTACAGTAACATCTCACTTGTTTATTCAAAATGTAAAGGTACTGATAGCTTTTAGTTTAACTGATGTGTAGCTCTTAGCTTAATTTTTGTAGATGTAATTAGCCAATAAACAAGAAGGAATACAATAAGGAGAAAAGAAAAAGAAGATGGTGTAGAAGATAAAGAAGAACAAAATGAAGAAGAAAAAAAAAACATCAACAAGGAAGAGGAGGAGGAGGAGGAAAATAAGAATAAGGGGGAAAATGAAAGACAGGAAGAAAGAAGCATAAAAGGACAAAATGGAAGAAGCATTTTAACCTCTGCTTTCTAACAAAAGTCTACCGTCTACGGAGAGATGGGCTACGGGTTAATAAAGTAGGAGGCTCTGAATTTGGGTTGACGAGTACCTTCTCAAACCATCCCAATCCACTCTCGATCCATCGTCTTAACATCTTGTTTATCTTCCTCCCAACACGAACAGACGATTCCCAACCCAACCCAACAAAAAGAAAGACGGAGAGGGGTATCTGCATTGGTCGATTGAAATAGATGCCGAGTTACTTTCTATTTTGTTCCCAAATTAATTCAATTTGCCTCAATTGGGCCCGATGAAAAGTCTTCTGCTCCCGTCCTAGATTCGTCTTGCTCTTTTTTCCCCGATTTTTGTTTTCTTCTCTCTCTTTTGGGGGGAGGGGGGGGGGAGCCATGTCTTGTTGGTGCGAATGCAATGTAATAAAGCTTTGGGAATAATCACAGAAATTGAAGGGGCTAGAAACGGATATCGTCTGTTGAGATCCAGAAGGGGGCTAACTCCCCGTCTCAGAATATAAGCCGACGCCCTTCTGGCTCTCAGCAGCCCATATGCAAGTTGATAGGGCAGAAGTGAATCTATAATGTGACAAGTGATGAGTGTGTTGAGGAACGTTGTTTGGGGAATAAGTAAGACTGGTTAGCGAAAATGAGGGGGAGATTTGCAGTAATTTAAACAAAATACTATGGTACGAGGTGGGTCGGCCTGCACCGAGAACCAAATAGATGTAAGTGGTAAGATAACAATCTTTCCTTGAATTGATATCTTTGTTCTCATCTTCAATTCAAAGATAAAGAGTGAGAGAGTGAGAGAGTGGGAGAAGGAGAGAGAGAGAGAAAGAGGGAGAGAGAGAGAGAGAGAAAGAGGGAGAGAGAGAGAGAGAGAGAGAGAGAGGTAGAGAGAGAGATAAATAACAAGAATGAAACATTAAAAAAAAGGAAAGATATATATAAAAGGCAGAAGGCATGTTCGAGAGAAAAACAGATATAGGGAAAGAAAAAACCCACATGTTTTATTGAAAGAGAAAGAGGGACCTAGCATTCAGATATTAAGGTTCCCCAAGAATTTTTTTGTTGAAATGGAACTGTAGAAGATATTTTGTCTTCTAAAAAAGGTCGTTTTCATTTGATATATTTCAAAACAAAGTAAATGTCATCCTGACTCTGAAGAGATAGTTTCAACTGGTTCCAACCGAACAGATAGAGGGAGCCAGATAGCAAAAAGAAATATACATTGATATGGAACAAGATGAAAAGAAAACAGAACTTAAGAAAATTCCTCGGATTCAGACAAGGAAAATACTGGTTCATAGAACACAATTACAATGACTTGTAAATGATGAGAACCACTAGACGTCTTTCAAAAGGCCACTGCATAGATCATGAGGGTCTGAAATGCCTCTTACTGCCATCGGAATGCTTGCTTTGTCACCGAGCTTGCGAGACTACCTCAAGGCACAAAATAAAATGACGCAATAAGAAAGTAAAGGCCCGTTTTCATCAGCTCGAGATTGCCAAATAGCCTGCTATTTCTGATTTGGGAAATAATCCCGAAGTTACACATCGCGTCCTCATCAGCTCGAGAAGTGACCTCTAAACTTAAAACTCGAGCTCGAGAAATAAGCTTGAGATATTTCGCTCAGTGTTCGAGCATAGTGCGAGTCTTTGGGCTGGTGAAGATGCACCGGGCAAATAGCGGAAATTTTGCAAACTAGCCCAGGATGATTATCTCGACCAAATATCTCGCTAATTGCAACTTTGGGCTAATGAAGACGCAAATTAACTGGATAATTTGTGATCGTGATAGTTCAAATATCGCGATATTTGGCAATCTCAAGCTGATGAAGGCAGACCCAGTAAGGGGTCTATAAAATCGGGGAGAAACACCGGGACAATATCGTCAACTAATATTACAGGCGGCTTGGGGGCGTTTGACGATCTGTAAGGGAACAGGTTTAGTAGCAGCGGTGACTATAATGCTATCGTTCTACCGCCGATTGAGGGGGTATAAGAAAAGGAAAGAGAATAGAAAGAATGATGGATTTGAAATGTAGAGCAAAGGTGTAAATAGAGGAGGAAGAAGAAGAGAGAGAGACAAAAAGACATAGACAAACATGAGATGTAATTCGCTAAGAGAAATAAAAAGATACCAACGAAATGTTATTCTTACAAAAAACTTGAACACATAAAAAACATTTTCATCTGAATACGTCCTAAAATATGAAGATGAAAATGATGCCTAAGAAATGTATTGCTTCATTTTAAGACTTTTGTTGTACTCTACGCATTTGTTCATTCGATGTCCCATTATATTGCTGAATATAAACTTCAATATAATTCAAAACCAAAAAAAAAAGATACTTAAAATACTATATTCCGAGGAATTACATAAAAAGGGGAGCGCTGCCGATTTAGAGGTGCATTCCTTTACATGAAAATGGAAAATGACAAGGGGTTTTACATTTCAGCAAAGTGGAAATTGAGAAAAAGAAATTGCAAAAAGTGAAATTCAATAGCATTGAGAATTGATACAGAATAGGAATCAACTGACGATTGTCAACTGAGCAATATGGGTGGAGAGGGAAAGTGACAGAGAAAAAGAGAGAGGGAGAGAGAGGGAGAAAGAGAGGATAAAGACAATTGATGCACACGAGACCAACATAGAAAAGACGTATAACGGACAGAATAGAGACAAGGAAAAAAAGGATAAGAAAAGAGATAAAGACATATGATCATTGAGACTGAACAAAACCAAGCAAGAAAAAAAGTGAACAAAACAAAGCAAATGATACAGAGTGGGAAAATGGGAGGATATGGAAAGAGAGAGAGAGAGATAGAAGGGGCAAGGAAGGATGGATCTGTAGAAGAGAAAAAGAGATGTATAGTGAGGTAGAGACACTAATTGATCAAGAGACAGACAAATCAAAGAAAAAATAGGAAAAGAAATACAGGGCAAGATAAGGGGAAGGAGGGAGAGGGAGAGAAAGAGAGAGAGAGAGATTGGGAGTGCGTGTGGGAGGAAAGTGGGAGAGTTCAAATGGATATTTTGCGGTCTAAATGAAGTCCACAAAGCTATAGATTACAACCCAAACGTCAAAATCACAAGGAAGCGCAATGGGCACCGCGATCCTTATATTAACTCACCGCTGAGCCCTTACAGAACCGGCCAAAAGCCCTAAGAATGCAGGCCTATATCACGTTACCGAACTTTTCCCAATAACGCTGCATCTCTTCGTTTATACCGTTAATTGCACTACAAAGCAATCAACATATGATACTCCCAAAATATAGAGCATTATACAATCTTGTATGAAGAGGTAATGAGAAGGAGGGAGAGGGAGGGAGAGAGAGAGAGATAGAGAGATAGAGAGAGAGATAGAGAGAGAAAGAGAGAGAGAGATAGAGAGAGAAAGAGAGAGAGAGAGAGATGGAAAATGAGAGAAATGAGCAAACCATAACAAATAGAATTTTACTTCCATATTGATTATGTCAGAGAGAAAGAGAGAGGGGAAGAGGGAGAGAGAAAGGAAGGAAGGAAGAGGGAGAAGGGAGGGATGGAGAAGGGAGGGATGGAGAGGGATGGGGAGAGGGAGGGAGAGAGTGGGGAGAGAGAAAGAAGGAAGGGGATGGGGAGATGAGCAAAGCATTAAAGTACTGGGAAAGGAAAGAGGGAGAGAGGGTGACAGTAAGCGAGGGACAAAGAGTGCAAGAAGAAGAAAAGAAATAGACAGAGAGAGGAGAAATTGGAATAGGATATGAAAGAAATATTTGACTTTGATATTGTATCGTGTCATATTGGCTGTATAAGCATCCAAATATCTGGTTTGATCCACTTTTTGGAGCAGCTGTTTGCCGGTCGGGGGAAGATCGGTAGTGTATCGGAATCTCACGAGACTTGTAATTTACTGAAACTCAATCGGGCGACCATTTAAACCAAATGCATCTCTCCTCTTAATCCCAACAAAGAGTGAGAAAAAGATAGCATGAGAAGAAAAGAGCGAGAGCCTCGGCCGGCCACGAGCATTTACCAAGAGCGACCCTTTCAAGTGATCCGACAGAAAGAAAAGAGTGGAATTTGTAATAAAAGAAGAGAGGAAATATGCTGACTTGGGGATCGCTTTCAACGGGCTTGAGCTTGTTTATTGCAATCGATAAATGAAAATCCTTGTTTGGTTGCTCGTCTGCACCTTGAGGGGGCGCACTCCCGCCCCTCCGTAAAAATAACGGCTTCAATCGGAGTGGAGTAATCAAGATTTAATGAAAGTGTGGTTATGGTTTTAGGACATCCTGATGCGAAGTGTAGTTTTAATGTCATCGTTAAAAAGGATAATACAAATCCCATTATGCCTCCCAAGCATGCAGCTTGATGCCACGAACGCGATTCCTCTCCGAACCGAACCGCAATATTATCTGTTACATCATGATGATGCATATGGCAGGAGTTTCTTCAGGCATCCATGTAAATAACCCTTACTATCTTATTCTACATGTATTGCGAAGCTGGAGTATCAATAGACACAACTTTAAGTACTGGAATTTGTAATGTGAACTATAGCCTATGCTCATACAGTTTCTTTGAAGTCCTTTGCAAATATAATAAAAAGATCAGCACAAACTGCAAAACTATTTTCCTTACTCCTGACATCGTTTCCTTTCCCCCCTCATTTTGTGAAAACATGTGTTTCTTGGAAATGCTTTTAATCTTAAGAAGCTGCAAAAGTGTTGTATTAGGCGCTATATAAAAGCTAAATATATTTATTATTATTTGACGCTAGGAATTTTTAAAAGGAAAATATGCTTTATGATCCTTAAATTGGCTGCACATAGAGAGTTTCAAAGTCATTTTTTTCTCCATCAAAATTTGTTATTTTTTCAACTTTTTGACGACATTCACGCCCATGTATGTTGCTTTCAGAGATATCACATGTTATTTGAACAATGTCGCATTAAAGGTACTGGGCAGGTCCAAGCTATTTGCTTTGTGACGTACGGGACATTCAGAGACTTTAAACAAGAAATAACAATGGATGACATTATTTATATGGCTATCTTTTGGTATGAGTCTGTGGCTATTATGGGCTAGTTCATTTGTGGAAAGTTTTAGTTCTGACCAATTCATAAATTAATTTTTAATGTAATTAATGTGCTGCGTGACGTACGGGACCAGAGAATTTCTGACTTTTTCAAAAATAAGTTCATCATAAAAGTTCTCTGAATTTATTA
This sequence comes from Strongylocentrotus droebachiensis, assembly GCA_035222895.1. Taxonomy (NCBI): domain Eukaryota; kingdom Metazoa; phylum Echinodermata; class Echinoidea; order Camarodonta; family Strongylocentrotidae; genus Strongylocentrotus; species Strongylocentrotus droebachiensis. Next base: position 26,987 of record JAVYIG010004014.1, read on the forward strand.
AGTTATGAGATTTATGGTAATGATATCTTAATTCATTATGGAATCAAGCATAAATCACAACTATTACCATATTTTTCTGACCTTTCGTTGTTATGTAATATACCAAAACATAAATGTGTGTATGTGACGTACGGGACACGTGACGTACGGGACAACTTTTCCCTATGGGAAAATGCATTGAAATGAAGAATTTTCGTCAAAATTTGTTAAATGTGAACAATTTTAACTTAAATCAGTGACAATTAGAGTGTTTTAGAACCCAATTAGATCCTCTGACCATCACTTAATATCCTCTGTGTTAATTTATGGGGTAAATCAATACAAATATTACTTTAACAAAGAAAACAAATTAAATTAATATATTCATACACACTATATTACCATTCTTATTCCATTTACCCATCTATCATGTGCAGTCATGCTTCTTTTCTCATTTCTTTTATCCATTCCATTCAACATTGCAAAATGTTTTAAAATAATAATTAATGAAGAAGATGAACTTGAACTTGAAAACTTTTATTTAAACTTGTTTGAAACACGGGCACACTCGGCACATCATATTTTGTCAGAGAACATTTCTTATGCTCTAAGTGTTTGTGAACAAAGATACATTAAAAATATGATGTCTTTTCTTCATAGCTTGTTTGAATTACTTGATAGTAATATCATAGAATTTTGAAGGAATTCAAAGATAATGCTGAACATATTGTCTTTTTTTAATCCTTTTATCACAGATCAGAACATGTATGTTGCTGTCATATATTCAAGAATTTTGATGTACATGTACATTACTGTAGCCTACATGTTTGTGAAAGAAGAATACAAAAATATAAATCTTGAATGTATTTTGTATTGATTAAAGACATCTTATTAACACCAACAGATATAAGAAATTAAAACCTTAAAGATAAAGACCAGTTATGGTCATGCGATTGCATTGTGAAAGAAACGTTGTGGAATCGATCAGAAAAGGTTGATCATCTAGCATATAAGTATTGGTATGTATACTGCAAGGTTCTGGAATCATCAAAATGATAAGAAATTTGGCCCAGTCTTCGTAAAGTTACAGGCAATGTACACAGAAATATGTATATGGGACTACGCACACGTGCACGACACATGCGTTTATCTCTCACAGTCCAATAGATAAACTAATTTACCAAATATATCAATTAGTAGGCGGTTTCCCGGCATCATTGTTATCATCATGTATTAGTCAAAACAAATTCTTTCACATGATTGGTAATAAAGAGCTTCCATTTCATTTTTTTGAAATTGGGGCGTTTCCAATACTGGTCTTTACCTTTAAAGGTTTGTGTGACCTTTTCCACAATTCAAAAGATTAAAGCAAAATCAACAAAAATGCATGGGTGTAAAAGTGATAAAAATCCTTAGTGGGTGAGAGTGTGAAATACTCAAAAAGGCTATCCTTCCTTAAAAGTTATGATTTAGTTTTTAGGAGATCAAACTTCCCAAGCTGGCTCCATATGTACAGTGTATGCTGTAATCCTTTACCATCATGACATTTAAATAGAATATCAAAAAACCTCACATGGAGAGCTTGATAGCATACATGTGCTAAGATTCTTACCTGCAGCATCTATGAGTTGTAAAAGCCAGCTTCTGGTGCATCTACTACCATATAATTTCATTAGACTCATTCCAGGAACTAGTACACTATTATGATTTACATATTTAGCATCCTGCCAATGTTGGGGACATCAACTGGCAAAATACCAAAGTTGATAATACCAGGGGTCTGGCTTGAAGACTAATTGCATCACATTCAGTACAAACAAGCAAGTAAATTCCTAAAAGGGACCCAGTTGGAATATTCATATATCCCTGTATACAACAAGTTTCCTAACACAGTATATATTCTCCTTTTGGTCATTTCCTTTTTCAAATCTTGCATTGGTTTTATATGGGGTTGTCCCGTACGTCACACACTTGTCCCGTACGTCACATTTCTTAATTTGATTATGTAATCAACACAGAATTTTTGTAATTTTTGTTAAACCTATTTTTTGTTAGGTATTCATCTAAATTAGAACTTCCTAGAATATCTTTTAAAAAAAAAATTATTTTCAGAATTAAAATTAAACAAATTATGATCAAATTGTGACGTACGGGACATCACACTATGGAACCTACCTCATTTGCATAATTAATTAATTTTTGAAAGTTTTTATATTTTTTTCCTATTTTCTAGCATGATGGTCTACAATTCCTGAGATATTTAATTTTAAAAAAATAATTCAAACGAGATACAAAAATAAAAATGTAATGTCCCGTACGTCACGCTAAGTAATAAAAATCGAAGTTCGTGACCTTGGCACTCTTCGTATTTTGATAATTTTTTTTTTTTTTTATCAGATTCATAAAATTCATAGTTTCAGCTTTAAAATGAGGTATAGTTTGTAAAATATATATAAAGATGAAATTTGACCCCCAGAGGGGACAATAGCTTGGACCTGCCCTACTATGTCCCATTTGCAGGCCAAAAAATGAAAAAGTTAAATTCCAACTGCATTTGAAAGATAATACTTATTTAGAACTTCCCTAAAAAAGGTGGGGCTTGAAAATGTCTTCAAGTGGGAAAATAACGACTATTAGTTGTCAAATCGACTTTAGGGCTATAGAGCCCAAAAGTAATAGTCTTGATTTTCAGACAATTGTACCGAATGGCCATACGTTTTATGCTGCGCAAAGATTCAATCAGTTTAATCTTGGCCATCACAAGAAGTGGGTTATTGATGTAGACAAATGCTCATGTACCCTTTACAACTCTTTTCATGTATGTTATTACCAAAGAAGAAAAAAAGCCAGTCAGTCACTCAATAGTGTCTGACAGTGAAGTCTAGCATGTAAACGGGTTTCCTTGCATAATTTGAATATGAGGACACTGCTAACGTTTAAATTTCACAGATACATGACATATTCATAATTCCTGCAAAGTTCTACAGAATTTGAGGTTGGCTGCAAAAGGGACATAGTACCTTTAACAAAAATATCATTGCCAATTTAAAGAGCAATATGTGATCATTTAAGCCCTAAATATAAATCCTGTACTGAAAGGATTCTGTACTCTCAATACAGAGCATGGAAAGTAAGTGGAAGGGGAGACAAGAGGGGACTAGAAAGAAAAGACAGAGAGGACAGAGTAGACATCTTTAAGACCCTAAGTTCTTTCAACCAAAAATGTATAATTTATCCCCATTTTAAAATTACAAGAATCCTTTTTCTCAAAGATCTGTTCGGAGCCAAAAGGGCATTAACTAACACCAAGTTTCTTTTTACAAAGACTTAATACCATTTGGGCTGTCACTCAGCTAAGTCCTTATTAAAATCCCCACACCTACTCCAGATAGCTAATTAAGAATTTGGTCATCAAATCCCCCTTTTACTCCCCTTAAATTCACATGCTCACTGGTGTAAGAGTTGGCAATATAAACAAAGATTGCACTTTCTGTGTTTTCATAACTTAACCTCCTCACACTCAACCTGTTCTAATATTAATCAATAACGAGGATCTCATTATGCCCAAAATCAAGAAATAGATGCAAAAGTGGTGAAAAATGGACCTTATCCAAATAAAGTTGCAGATGGGGCGATGCAGGTACATTAAGACCTGAAATCACTTTTGCATTGATTTTGGATAGCGCTAATTTCCTACGAGGATTTGGCGAGACCTAAACCCGCGATCCCCGCCCAAATCTTGTGGCTAAATTCGTGGAAGACATGAATGAATGGAGGATGGGGTAGCGAGGCAAAAAAGTCAACTTTAAACGAGAGTGCAGTGACTTACGACAGCGTGGATAGATGAGGGAGGATTTGAGAGGGGTTACGAGAGAAAATATGAATCATAAAACAAGTGTCAGTTATGCTAAAATAGAATGTAGGGATAGGGTGTTAAAAAAAAATGATAATTTTTTTTTTTTTGCATTCTTCATGAATGTGTGAAGCTTCTTTAGCAAGTGCCCAGTATATCTACATCAGCTGAAGATCAATAAAGATTTTGATATTTTCAATGAATTATTGGTAAAAGTTTTGCTAATATCAATTTAGAATTTTAGATACATCAGTTTTTTGATTTTGTGAAGACTGGTTCACATTACTCTTTCCCTAAGACAATTTGACTTGAAATGCTTAATTTTTTTTAAAGAAAAGCATTGTTTTGTATATATAAGCCTCTAGAAAAAAGACTTGTGTTGTCCTTCTGGTCCTCTCTCTTCCTTACACTACCTCCATTCCTTTCCTTATAAAAGTCTCTTCCCTTGACTGCTCCCAATTATTGTTCTCTTCCACTCTTGTACATTCTTAGTTTATTAACCTTCATCTTTCCTATTTAAACATATAGTTTTTGTCTCTTCATTTCTTCAACCTTTCTATGTTCGTTTCCATTCTTCCCCTTTTCATGCATTTCCTCTCTCTCCTCTCTAATTAATACTCTTCTTCACTCATTCTTCTATGATATATCTTCTCCTCCTCTGTAAACACGTACCTCTACTTCTTCATTCCTCTATAATATATCTTACACCACACTCATTCACTCATCAATCTGGGATCTCTCTCCCATATTTTGTTGAGACACTGTGTAGCGCAGGTCTGGATAAGAATGACAGATGGATGGATGTAGTAGAGCGGAGATACACCTACTAGCCCTGAAATAATTACCTCTTACCAAATACCAAACACAGCCATCAAGCCAAAAGCTACACCGCTCAAAATGCCCTCCCTTATCCCGCCCAGCTACCTGTACTACCAGAACCCGTTCATACCAAAAATATAAGACTAAGTAGAGTTTGATTGTGCTAAATATGGCTGCACTTTTTAACTTCATCTTTTCTTCATTTACATTCCTGCGTTTCGTTTCATTTGCTCTCTCTCTCTCTCTCTCTCTTTCTCTCTTTCTCTTTTTCTCTCTCTCTCTCTTTCTTTCTTTTTTATCTCTCTTTCCCTCTATCTCTTTCTCTCTCTATCTCTTTCTATCTCTCTCTCTCTAATCTATCTCTTTGTTCTCTTTTCAATCATTGCTCATTCCTATTTCATCCCTTCTCCATTTTCCATTCTTTTCTCTACCCCTTCTCTCTCCTTTTTTTCTGTATGTTATACTTTGTGCAAACCACATGTGAAGTTGAACTCAAAAACGTTTAAACATACAAATGGATTATGTCATAAAAATAAAAACATATATATTTTTTAACTGTAAATGTTACGATTTTACTGGTCATCAATAAATTTCCTCCCAAAGAGAAAAATATTCTTGCAAAAATATAATTAATGAAATTATGTTGGTTTACACTACCTGGTATGTTTTTTTAAATTCAAGCTGAATAAAAATCATACACACAAGTTATACAGTGGGAATATCCACTGCCCCATTCTCACATCTCCATGCACTTCAGACCTTAATCTGGATTAAGTTTTATATGAGAACAGGGTCCACTTGTGTGGTTGGGGGAGGAGGGAAGCCCATTGCCCAATCCATTTTCGCCTCTTCACGCCAAGGTGGGCAAAGAAAACATTGTCAGTCTGACGCGGCGGCGGAGAGGCCTCATCGTCATCGAGAGAAAGAAAGAGCCGAGCGGCGCGCTACAATAGGATCACTCAAATATCCCAGAATTAATGGGAGGGAAAGCTAGCACAAAAGAACAAACCTGCGCATTCCCTCCAAATGAAATCAGGGTATTGCTGCGGCATTCATGACAAATAAAACAGGTGAAAATATTCTAAGTCTCTGCCTGTTCATATAATTGCAACAACAGGCCGACTTGTACAGAGTACCTGCCGATGTTGTAATAGAAAGATAGAGAGGAAAAGAAATGATGTTCTACAGAGCTCTGTAAATCACTAAAATCACAATCAGACAAAAAAGTGTTTTACTAAAAAGCACCTCAGCCAGAAACATCAACACTGATGGATAATAGCATGAAAGAAACCGATTTAAGAACTCAAATTTGAATGCCTCTAACTTTAATGAGGCCATGACGAAAAAATCACTGCACTTTTTAAAAGGAATGTGAAGACTGAAAAAGAAAATTCATATAACTAATAAATGTCTCCGTTTGAAAATCTTCTCTAGCATATGAAAGGTGTGGCCCTTCTTTCATCAGTAATAGGAATGGAAAGTAGTTTTCAAATGAAAACATCATCAGCTAATAGCCATAAGAGCATTAAGTTATTAACTGATAAAATGATAACATTACCATATAAGATATCCAAACATGGGGAAAACATATCTCAAATAGTGATTTTTAATGATTGTTTATTTTTGTATCTATTTGTTTAGTTATTCTTTCATTTATTTACTTATTTCTTTGTTCATTCATTCATTTATTTAATATTTATCAATTGATTTGTATATTTATTTCACTTATGGCCTGTTATGTAAATCATTGTTTAACAAACACATTGCAGAGCTCACCCAAACCTCAATGTTTATGCATGGATTCTGTTTGCATAAGATTTTATATCTACTTGTGATCAATTTACTCATTTACTGCTTCACTGTCCAGCTGTACTTTTTGTGCTTGTCCTCTTTCTCTATATACCTTAAGATCTTTCATTGTCTCAAGATGATCTCATCTGTTTGGAGCCAGAAGGGTATTAACTCATATACTTTTAGACACAGTTATCGCCCTTCTGATTCTAAACAGAAAATATCTTTTTTTTGTTCTTCTACAGCTATGAGGAAGTGAGCTAGGAGGGCAGTGAACTGGTAGAGATATCAAGAAAGTGCACGCCCTCACAAAATAAAGAGAAACATAAAATACCTCTCTACAAACCCTCCCCTCCCTGTATCGCCCCCCTTATATTCATCATCATCATGCATGTATGTTATGTGTCGATAATCACATCATTACGTTTGGCTGATTTTGACAGATTTTGATGAAGAATTAAAAATCAATGGTGTCCCAAGAGAGAGAGGAGGAGGAGGGGGCTGGTCTCGTTTCTTTTATGAGTCACACCCAAAGACAAAGACTAAGGAGATACCAATGAACCCAGTGATTCAAAACAAATATTGGTAGAGGGTAAAACAACTGGTAGTTCTCTTTAAATATTAGAATATCAGTATAAATATTTCATTTTAGAAATACATATGTACAAATCATATAAATAGATGAAAATGTTGAAACAAACCTAGTTATTCACAGCAAATAATGAAAGAGGGTATAACAACTGGTAGTTGTCTAAATTGGAATATCAATATAATTTTTTTATTTTTTAAAATACATATAAGCATAAAATTATATAAATAGACAAAAAAGCTGAATATATAATTAGAATTTAGAGCTTTATAGTACTTGCAGAGAACAAGAGAGAATGTTTACCTTGTCAATTCTATAAAAAAACAGCAGATATAAATATGGACTTTACAAATGTTAAATCATATTTAAAAGTTTAACCACTAATAATCTTCCACAACCTTCTTCTACAACCTTCTTGGAGAGAGAAAAAAAATACTTCCCAAACCATATTTATATTGTCACCTGTCGCTTCATCCGCCTAGCCCCATATACACTCATAAATATGGATGGGCACAAGCCGCCTATCGAGTGACCCCAAATCGGGCTCCAGAAACGAAACCAAGCCCTCCGTCTGAAGATCGTGTCATATCTCGTCAAAAGCATTAGCAATTCTGGTCACACACGTCCCATTTTCGTAATTTGCCAATTTGAGGACCATGCTCGGCTACACCGAATATAAGGATTAGGCAGGAAAAGAATTACGCAGGAATGAGAGTGTTTGGGGCCTAATTAGCTAAGAAGCAACCATGCCCCTCCCTTTGTTTCAGGTCAAAACCACTGATTAACACTGCAAGTCACGCTAAAAAGTGCACTAAACCTTTTGCGCAATTTCCATCAAATTTGGAACAATCAGGAAATTGTTGCGTGGCACTTGTGGTCAACGTTTGGATGCATACGTGCTGAATTAGAGCTGCGATGGCGAACTAATATCTTATTACATCTACCCGTTCAAAATAATCAGTCAAAATTTAATCAGAAAACCATGGAATATTTCCTCCTCTTTCCTTAAATTTCAATCTATTCAGATTAATATGACTTTGTTTCCCCCATTTGACCCCCTATCTGTAGGAATAAAGAGAATCATTTTCATACAGGAGGGGGCTGTTGATGAATTCATTCTCATGGACGGTGGAAGTTAATCGGATCACATCATCGGGAGACTTGTGTCCGAGTTAACAGATACAGCTCTGCCTCTATACATGAGGTAATGCTCATCTGGCTCTCAATGGACCATGGGGGTGTTTCACAAAGATCCTAAGTCGAATGTAACTCTAAGTTGGACTTAAAAATTATGGAGAGCCATTTGTAGCCTTAAAATAAAACATATTCAAAAGTGAAAATTGAAGTATTTTTGACTTTTTATAAATTTCACATCAAGATCATGAAATCTCTTTGATAATAGAAAATATGAATGATTTGAATCAACATGTTATGCCTTTTAAATAACTTTTACAAAATTTGTCATAGATGCTAACGGCTTTCCATAATTGTTAAGTCCAACTTAAAGATAAGTTCAACTTAGGATCTTTGTGAAACACTCCCCTTATGTAGTAGCACCACTCCATATCGACTTTTTACTATGAATCTACGTAATGTTTCTGACCTTATGATTCCTTCATTCTTTGATCAATTACCATTTCCCTTTTAATTTTAAGTTCATCAATAATTTGTGTTTTAAGTTATACCTAATCTACCTAGTTTCATTTTTTTGTGCAATATTGTACCCATAAGCTGATACAAGATAATTATACATTAACATCTATTTGATATTGTGTACTAATTTGATTGTAGTTATCACATAGTTGTTCATTTATTTCTGTACCCCTCACTTTGTTTACTCCATATAAGTTAATGAGAAAGATAAGTTGGAATCAGAACCATAAACATGTGATCAATATTTTAAACATTTGCTTTCATTTTTTTACTTAGACCACAGTTTACAATTGCTACCAGCAGTCATCTTATTCTACAATATATTATGCCATTAAAGGCAAAGAAATAAATGCATTTTTTAATATTTGTTAGTATACATGATTCTTTATGAACGACTTGCATGATTTGAGCGCAAGAAATGACATGGCTCTGCAGAAGTCAACAAGGAATATTCATTTCAGCCTCAGCTCAGGTTTCCAAATGGTTTATCAAATTATAACCCATCTGCCTCCAACCCTTCCATGTAATCATATGCATGTCGAACATGAATCAAACAATGACTTGCAATTCTCCCTTTGCCTTAAAGGCCTCTTTTGCTCTGACCTAAAAGTGTTTTCCTTCCTTAAACGATAATTTACCCATGCCCCTCGTTTCATCTAGCACAACTAGCTTAGGAACAAAGGATGATTACTATCTTGATGGAGAAATCATGTCATTAGACGAGAAAATTACCCGCAATTTGCAAGTATCTCCGATTGCGGGTTGACGGTCATGAACAGGAAAAGGGACATTCTGTTTTTGTATTGATCGCTTTTTGGAAGAGGGGTACAATCGAGAGAAGTTCCTTAAAATGTTATTCCAAGCAATTCTGTTTATTTGATCAAAACTAGAAGATTACGAAACTTGATCCCGCCAGGGCCGTAGGTCAACAGGAAAAGTGATTTGGGGAATAGCAAAGAATCACATTATGCTGACAATGACATGGTTTTTAGTCGTAACGTCATCCACCCCCGTTGCGCCTCGCACCGGTCGCGATACAGCTACGACTCGCACCTTCGGGTCGGAAGGGGTTTAGAGACCAAAGAGCTTTCCCCGCCGCTGGTACATGGTACAACTCTTGTTCTTTTCATCGATCCACCACCAAGAAACCCAAACGAGTGTGTGTTATTCCAAGTAGGGGCAATGCTTTTCAATCACGGAGACCCCAGCAAGGAAACCTGATCCCTTCCTACCCTCTGAGAGAACCCAACGTGTGATATAGTAAGGTGGGACTACTACTAATCGCACCTCGAGCCAAAGCAACGCTTCCCTTCCTCAGCACCAGCTCCAATGCTGCCTTCAAAATCAACAAACCTTCTCTCCCTTCTCTTTTCTTACCAGCTCCAGGACGCGGAAAACATCTGCCCTCCGATTCCCCTCGCATTTTTCTCCCACCATGCAGAGCGCGTGCCCAGCGCCGCCAGAATCTGCGCCCTTCCCTCCTCATCATTGGAGCAAGAGCTTTCGGGTTAAACGCTACTAATGCTGAAATAACATTGCATTGTTACCGTTATGTGTACAAGCACCCCCCAGTATTGTCTCATCGTTAGGCCTTCTAATGATGTATAGCGCCCTCGGGTCTAAGATTCAGTGCAGTCTTTTTATCATCATCGTATAAAACGTGCCCATCATTTCCCCAGTCCCCTACGTCAAAACAGCTCAAAATATGGTTGAAAAGTTGACTGCATATTTTTTTAGAAAATCATCATCAACTATAATTTTCTTTGAAGGACAATATACTCAGCAAGTTGTAGTTATAAATAAGATGGCTGCTTTAACAAGTGAGTAGAAAATTCAAGTCATTCAAATGACATATTGACAAAAATAGAGCACTATCAGAACAATTTAGACAATTTTCTGAGAAGCAAAATTTATTTAGTTTGTTTACAATGTAAGTGTATAAATCATTTGCTAAATAGCCTAAATTGTTTGTTTTTTTGAGGGGAAAAGAGATTGTTCATCCTTTTTTAGCATATCAACGATTACATTACGTGTATTTTACAGATATTCTACACATGAATATTTTCATCATCATCATCATCATTATTATTATCAACAACATTGTATCAACTGTCGTGTTGGTCCTGCTTGACCCATTATATTGCCCATTATCATAATTATTATAACTAGATTATCTTTGTTCAAACATACCGACAGCTGTTTGAATGCGCACTTAATGTTACATTAATTATTATTACTATCCTTCACCAATCTTTCCATATTTCAATCTTTAATTATCCCTTCTCAAATTAGGCTCATGCAGCAGTCTTAAACAAAATTACACTTTCTGCTTGTCTTTGTTACCCTCATCTGGACGAAGGATTAGTACATTTTGGTTGCCTGCGAGAAGGCCATTTCTATGCCCTTTTTGCAGGCACACCACAACATGTTTGTCTCATCATCATCATCTCCATCTCGCTTCTTGCTTTGTGACAGAAAGCCGCAAGAGCCGTAACAGATCATTACACAAAATGGCCATTAATTTGCGTCTAGGTCCAAGACGTTTGTGCTCTTCAAAGGACCCTTAATCAGACGATTGGCCTTGATGTCGATTCAAGGAGGAGACACTTAAATCATATTATTTGATTTCATCTGAAGATGCAGCATACCTCGGCACAGCAGGGGCATCGTTAAATGAATAGGGGTGGTATGATGTTCCAATTATGTTTAATTGTCGGAGTGGATTACCGGTTCTATACACTCGGAGAATCTTCCATTGCGAGTTCTAAGTCTAGAAGATGTTCCGGATCGCTTCTGTCTCTTTGAAGGAAATATTATGTTATCGATCTGTCCCTCCCAACTCTCCTGAATAATGTGCTGTAACTGAAGTCTTTTCATTATATTGTTAGAATCTTATACATGTTCATATGTCTTGTATCTTTTGTATCGGATCAGTTTCATATCACTAATTATTCTACTGCTAAGTCTAACAAATATCATCTCTTCTCTTCCTCTTTCTCATTATGTTTTATAGAACTACATGCTCTCTCTCCATCTCTTCCTCAGCCACTCCCTATGTATTTCTTCTCTTTTCTCTGCATCTTCTCCCCCCCCCCCCCCCATCTTTCCATTCGTGTTCCCCCTTTTTACAATCTTCCCAACTTATTCCTCCATCTACTTTCCCCTTCTCCCTCCCATCTCCTCTAACTTTCAAACTCGTTTATTCCCTCATCCTTCCCATCCCATCCTCGACCTATTTAGTTAGTTCATCTCAGATTTATTCGTCCAAACATGCTGTATATCTACACTTTCGCTCACTTTCCTCCTCCATCAAAAGCAGACAAAAGTGAAAAAAGCCAAGTGTTCAATTACATCTGAAGGTCACTCTTTAAACCTGGCAAAATGGGCAAAAATATATTGGTGAGGCCCGTGGCACCATGCTCATTATGTGATCCGATTTTTCTAGCCAATAAGCCTCGGTCAGCAGGGGAAATTGACGTACATCTCCCCAAAGTCTTCGGACATCTCAAGTTCATCATCCAAGCTGACCGCATCAGTTTGTCTTGCTCCATCTCACAGCCTTTACCTGTCCGTTTCTCTTCAGGATAACCATTTCTCAGGTTTCTTGAAATGCTTCTCCCTCTAATTCCTACCGGCTTATCCGGGTTTGTCTGATAGAAGTATAAGTCTCTAAAAACTTTTGTTCACTTGTTTATTGATCCAGTTTTCTTCCTTACGAATTGCAAAGAATTGGAAGAATTAAATCCACTCCAGGGCAATTCCAATAGCCTATTGAGTCGTGTGATCTTTACAAGCAGCCATTAAATATGCTAGAGATACCTTTACGAAACACAATAACATATTGAAATGGATTGAGAGTGGATTTATTGATAGTTTTATGATCATCTTTCTTATCTATTCTAAATTGTTGGTGCTTGCGGGCAAAAACATACATTTTTTCTCCCTATATATCTGTTTTAATTTTAAATATATTTGGAAATATGAAGACTATAAAGATAATAAAAGATATTCTAATCCCATCTTGCTATAAATGATTACTTTGTAATACCTTAAGAACTGGTCAAGTTCTGAGAAAAGACAATTAATTAAACCTTCACAAAGTTCACATACACTTTAGGTCACATCCATTGAAATTTCATTGGAATTGAAACTGAATTAGTACCTAGATTTCTTGACGACATCATGGGTGAGACCACTCTTTTAGATCGTAAGTTAAAGTTGGCAAGGCATCTGGGATTCTATAGAATATGGGGGAAGATTTCCCCAAGTGTCCAAACCCATTTACAGTTTCAACCAGAAAACCTAGACACCATGACTCTGAATGCATTAAGAAATATCGACCCTTCCAAACCAAAGGGATTTCCTAAAAGTATGTCACAATTTTTCATGAAATGCCCCAAAAGACAAATCAAAAGTGGTTTGGACTACATATAAAAAGACAGGCTTGCAGGAATGAAACATCACTCAGTGCAGTGCTGGAAACTGCTTAACTCTTGAAAACTGAAAATTTACAGGCAAAACACCGCTCCCCCCCCCCCCCCCCCCCCCCCAAATCAAAATACCTAAATGTTCCTACAATATTGAAGGAAATCATTCTAAGTTACCAATTGCATATAACCCTCTGGTTAATAGGGATGAAACACCGCTCCCCCCCCCCCCCCCCACCCCTTCACATTTTAAGTCATGATGCATGAATGTCCCTGCAATGTCAGGCAATCACTCCAAGTTAATATCTGCAGACATACTTCTTACTCTTAGAACCCCACATAGGCCTACATTTCAATTGCATAAGGGAGAAAACCCCCCCCCCCCCCCTCGCCACACACCCCCACACCCTCCTCGTTTTTCCAATCACGATTCATGAATGTCCCTGCAATATTGAAGGCAATCAGTCCATGTCAATCTACATGTTCTGTGTCATGTCATCCCATCCCTACCCCCAGGGAACATACCTCCAGGGAACATGCTCCGGAGCATGTCGTGTACCCAGGGGCAGGGAAGGGTATTCGCTTGATGCACAGGATTGTAGGGACCCAGTTTCACGGTGAACGGTGGAAGGGATAAGGGAGGAATATTCATTTAGCAGTCATTATCGATTAATATGTGAAATTACTAAGTAAGGAGAAGGATGAAAATTCTCAATGTTTTAAAGTCTTAGAGACCATGTGACATCAACCATGATGACAACAAAGATGATGATTATGATGATGACGTTGATGGTGATAATTTTGAACAGCTTCACAATGAAGATGAAGAAATGAAAACAAAAATAAACTGATCAATGATTTAAAACGAAGATAACTGCGAGGTAAAGCTTGATGATCAAGATAATGTCATAGTGACGACAGGTTTAATACTTGATGATCGAGGTAATGGTTATGGTGATGATGATGATGAAGATGATGATAACTACAAACATGATGATGGTGATGTAGATAACGTACATCAATAATTCTATGATGCAATCAAAGTAACCAAAAAATCAAGCATTCTTAGTTTCTCTTAATCTCGTGAAATGCCTATCATTAATTCATACAAAGCCCTGGCATAAGGCGGAAACGCAATCATGATTTGTGAAAACTGCACTCATAACCCCACCCACTTGAAAGCCCGCCCAAATAATTAGTTTGCGAAAATTGTTCTCGCATATCCCTTGCTCACGTCTTATTTCCAACCCTGCCATTTTAACTGAATCAGCCCTTAGGGGTATGCTTTTCTTGCTTAAATGACACCAAAAACCCATCTCAAAAACTCCCTCCAAATTGTCTTCATCTACAAATACAGATGGAGAGATGTATAGAGGGGGTGGAGGTAGAGAAAGCGAAAGAGAAAGGGGGAAGAAGGGGAAGAGAGAGAGAGAGAGAGAGAGAGAGGGGGAGAGGGAGGGAGAGAGAGAGGGAGAGAGAGGGAGAAAGAGAGAATGGGCGGAAAAGAAGGAGAGAGAGAATAAAAGGCGAGAAGGGGAAGACATAGAAAGAACAAGGAAAGATAGCACCAGAGATGAAAACATAGATAATTATATAGTATAAAGGATAATATCAGATATGTAAAGAGAGAGAGAGGAAGGGGAGAGAGAGAGGGAGGAAGGGGAGAGAGGGAGGAAGGGGAGAGAGGGAGGAAGGGGAGAGAGAGAGGGAGGAAGGGGAGAGAGAGTAGTAAGAGAAGAGAGAGGGAGGGAGAGGAGATAGAGGAAGAGAGGGGGAGGGAGAGATAGAGGGAGGGAGAATGGGAGGGAGGGATAGGGGGATTAAAACATGTAAGAAATACAGAGAAGGAAAACATTTCAAAACAACAAATTTAGATGTAGAAGAGAAGGGTAGAGGAAAAGAGAAAGAAAGGAGAGAGAAAACATAGGGAGAGAGAGAGAGAGAGAGAGGGGGGGGGGGTGAGGAGATATGTTGCTAAAGTAAAGACAACAGAATGTTCGTAAAGAAGATATAAACACGAAGAACATAAAAAAGAAATACTAAAATAAGAAATACAAGATCTTAAGAGCAATCGTGACACAAAGATTACGATAAATCCAAGATGCAAAGACTGAAACAGAAGATTTATATAAATATATTTCAGAAACGGAACTCAGGGGCAGATGTAGAGTTATGGGGGGATAAAAGTATTTTAATTGATAAAACGAGACATACAGGCAGGCAAAATTTGATTGCTCCTGACGAAGGTTTGGACAGCTTTTACAATCTGATCTGAATCAAAACATTGTCTTTGGCCTGGAGCGCCAATCCGCACATATGATAATTGATATCTCATCCACACATGACCAATATTTGTTGGAATAATGGCTGCAATGCCCATAAAGCCTTCACATCAACACTTCACAACTGACATGTACGAGGCTTACGATGGAATCTGTCATTTTGGGATAAAGGACAGTTAAGTCCATCTTTGGTCCAACACTTTATGATGAATATCTCTTATCGCACAATTATATGCAATCATCGATTCAAAAACAATTATATATTTGATAATATAAAAGAGGGAAGTAAGGAAGAACTAAAATCTAGTTCATAATATTAAAGTGGGGCTTACTTAACTTACCAAAGGTTCACCTACAGTGCAGTATCCACATAATTTGTTTTTAAATTTAGTACTGCAAGTTATACAGTTCTCAATATTTTAATGAAATGATGACCAAGACCGACTTAATTTTTTGATTTATGTACAATAAATAATCTCATCCTAATTTTTTTTCAAATTAATGTGCTGAAAATGTCTCATTCGCTTGCTTGGGTATTTTTGGTTAACTTAGGTTGATTTTGTTTTGACCAGCATTTGGAGGGAAAGTCCACATAAAGATGTTCATACCTGAATAAATATACTCTGAAGTCACAGAAAAAAGTAAAATAAAGAATAAAAGATTTTCTGTAACATCAATCAAAACCCCTCCATCATTCATATTACTTGTAATAATTCTTTCATCTCCTGCGCCATTGTATTTTCTTTCGTCATCGATTCGCAGAAAGTGAAACTGGAACAAACATCAATACCCGTTATGAAATCAGTGCGTTCAAGCCCAATCATGGAATTGTCATAAACATAGAGCGATAATCTCATTTTCAATCAATCAGTACAATTTCCCTACTTACAAGAAGAATAAAATCAGCAAATTTGCCCATCGCCGCCCGCTGAGGAGTGCAAGATACACAGTGCAACAGACTGGGGTATAAAGATAGGCCCGTGTACCGACAGACAAATCCGCAACGGCCAATTTGAGATGACAATACTGGTTCATCAATAAGGGTTTAATCTTGGACTCATTGCGACAGGGTATTCATTGATTCATGCAGGAGGGATGAGGGAGGGTCTCATTGCAAACAATTTACAGGCAATTGTCTCTTGTCTTCTACTTATCCATATTTCATATTGATATGCTCTTTTTTTCTCCTGATTTTTACAAATTTTTCACTAGCATTTTTTAGACTAAGTCTATCTCTCTGTCTTTTCCCCTCATTTTTTGTTTGTATCCTCTCTTTCTCTCTCTGTTTCTGTGTCTTTTCCCTCCCACTTTCGGTTTGTATATCCTCTCTCTCTCTCTCTCTCTCTGTGTCTTTTCCCTCTCATTTTCTGTTTGTATCTTCTCTTTCTCTTTCTGTCGTTTCCCTCTCATTTTCTGTTTGTATCCTCTCTGTATCCCTCTTTTCCTTGATCTCTGTCCAAGTATTTCTGTAAGTCACTCCTACTGCATGTCCTTTCCCCCCTCATGCCGCTCAGTCTCTATCATGTAAATTTTTGACATGAATATCCTAGAGTTCTAAGAAGAAAGATCTTAGCATTGCCTCCCTACACCTCTTCCACAACATCCATCACTATAAGATGATTGAGAACAACCCTTCAACAGTTTGGTACAAGCATGTAAATAAAAATACAATCACAACAAGGATTGCGAAGTTGTAGTTGGGCTCCAGACTTGCACCAGCACAATAGACAGTCCGGGACATCTTATTGAAGACAACAAGCTAAGTATCACCACTTATCCCCACTTATATGTGAAGTGGTGTTTTCTTCTTTTGCTTCTACTGTTTTCCTGCTACTTCAGAGGAGTTTATCACCGAAGGTACATCATATGTTCAGCTATAGGTAGGAGTGGTACCTCATGACTCATGATAAAGTACAGTCTATTGTTGTGGGGGCGTAGGTGCCCACCATGTTTTCTATTCAATAGATTGTCCTTAATCTCCCCTGTTGGACCACCGTTACTTTCTTTCATTCACTGTATTTCTTATGTCTGCATTTCTCTCTCTCGTCCTAATTTCTTCTCTCTTTAGCTTACCTTTGCTTTGTACCGTATCTATACATGAATACCCATTTCTGTTTTCCTATCAGTAACTCCTTATCTCTGCCTTCATTTTGATTTTGATTTTGAAATGCTGCTTGCTTTCTTGCTTATATTTTCTCTTGGTAAATATATACAGTTTCATGCTGTCCTCTTATGAGTTTTCTCCATCTTTGTCTCCTTCTGAAAGTGGCTTTCTTACAATTTCCCTCTCTCTGGTTCTGCTAATATATTGCAACTCTGCAATTAGAACCAAATGCATTGATGTTATATGACTCTATTCAATTGATACAGTCAAAAGAAAGAAAATAGACAACATGAACAACAAAGTGTGAAGAAATTCAGTTTTGTTCACTGAAGGTAATTACCAAACAAATTGAAACAGATTCTGTTTTTCTTCCAAGAAAAAAACGCAAACAAACAAGAATGCCTTGACAAGGTGTCTGCCTCGTAAGGCTCTCACTCCTTCTAAAGAACACTCCGTCAAGAAGAGGGGTATTGTAGAGACAAGTGGTCCTCAAGGAGGGGTGCTTCAGCGCACCCCTCCTGCGAAAAGGTGGTCCCTCTGCAGAGTCTGCTTCAAGACTGTAAGGACACTCAAGGACCAATTTCCAATCCAGATGATATAGTCCTGTTATAAGACTTAACCCTTTGATTATCATCATTTTCCTTTTACCAGCATGAGGAAATATCTTTAAAGCTTTTAGTATTGGGGTGCTAAACATTGAGTTCTGTTTAAAAGGGTGGGTTTGATTAGGTATGAGGTGCTTTACCTTCAAATAAAAGTATGAAATGGATTATCAGTAATCGAACTTCTTTCCAAAAGAGAAATAGGGAGGAGAAAATCAAGAAGAAGAAGAAGAAGAATAAGAGAGAGAGAAAGAGGGGGAAATGGAGAGGAAGGAAGGAAGGGGAAAGGGAGGGAGAGAGAGAGAGAGAGGGGGGGGGGAGAGGGTGTAAGACAGACAGGGGGAGATGGGCAATGCAAGGGAAATACACAGAAACACATCAATAAAGAGAGAGAATCAGAGATCTATCAGAAAGAAAGACAGACAAAGAAAAGAGAGAGGGGGAGTGAAGACAAAAACAGGAGAAAGGGATGGAGGGAGGGAGATAGATGGAGAGAGAGAGAGAGAAAGATCTGGCTGAACCAGGTAATTGGTAAAGTTAATGAAGTCTTTAGAGGATAATTTAGCAAGTCAACTGTAACAAACCCCACACAAAAGGATCCCCCATGCCTTTCACCCTTCCTCTGTACTCTTCCGCTCTTGTAAGATATCTATTTACACCTTGGAGATTATCTCTTTTATACATGGATTAGGCTTATCCCATCCCTGGTAATGGACTAGGCTTATCTTCTGAAGTAAGGGGTCTTGGATAATGGATAGAGGATATGGCTTCCTTCAAAGGCAACAATTAGGAGTAGATTTTAATTGACAAAATATGCCCATTTTATTTTGCTGCTGTCTCAACAATGTTGTTCTTCTCAAGTTCCCAGAAAAGTGCCAACTTACAGAGAAGGTTGCCAAAAGCAAGATAGTGAATTACATTGAGCTACACTTTCTCCATATGGAAAAAACACCTCAATCACAATATAACATATTAAGAATTATTCTGAAATTGTTGTATAATTGAGAATAATTGGTATCTTCTTAAAATACTTTGTCCTGATACATCTAACAGCTGTTGCAGTGTTTGCATCGAGTTCCATAAGGGTCCACACATAATTTGCTGAATGAAGTGTGAATGTGACATTTCTGACTACACAGAGTAACCAACAACAAAATGATAGTCATCATTTAAACTCATTTAAAATACCTTTTTTACATTCAATTAAAATAGGACCTGGCTACTATGGGCAATAGGATCACCAAGAAAACAAGCACTAGTATTATTTCTCCCAAAATTTGTAGATCAGTACCCTGTAAGTAAATTTTATTTTGATTACTCTCAATTTCAAAGTCAACTTCAATGTCATCTATGGTTGCAACTTAGAAGATAACACATGACAAAACAGAACAGTGAGTGGTTGTATTTATCCATGGATTAAAGGCAGTTATATCCTCTTTAGATGTGCTGAAAGTTAAATCTATAATCTTTGCAAGCTCTTGTAAGTTCTATTAGAACAATTTTAATTGGATAAGAGATAAAGCCCTACTAACAATGTCGCAACAAATGGTTCACAGATCAAAGTGAAGTATTTCGTCAATGGGTCAATGGATCTTTTGTTGCCAATTTAGCGAAGACGGATTAAAGGATTTAAAGCGCTTCATCAGAAGATTTTAATTTCTTTGTTGTTCTTCCAAACTGGAAGTGGTCAACTTCCTTCCATTTTTAAGTGATTAAAAGATGAAATGCTTCACTCGCTAAAGATATTGTGGTCGTATTACTTTGTCCATGATAGAGTAAACTGGTCGACTTTTGGAAGGATTGTGGGAGCTTTTCTGAGTGGATTAAGGGCTTAAGTTGAATGAAGTTTGTAGAGTTGCATTTGGGTGAATAAGGGGCTTTAAAGTCTAAACTTCTTACAAAAAAAATGGTTTAATTCTTTAAATGCTTTCTTGCTCTTTTTCTGCACTCTTGCATTTCTCCTCTCTAATATGACCTCTTTTTACCCCTCTCCTTTCTCTCTCCCTCCCCTTTTCTATTTCCACTCTCCCTGCCCCCTCTCTCCACCCCTACTCCCCCTTCTCTCTCTGAATATGGAAACCGAATGTCTCTCTGCACATCCTCAACATATTTCAATGCTATGACATTGGCCTTCCTATGAAAATAAATAATACTACTGTCAACTTTTAAAATGAAACAAAACAAAATAAGAAAAATTTCCCAAAATATGTTGCATCGTCAACAAAGGCAAGCTGACAGTTCTCAAAAAGTTTTAAGAGTACATTTCTCCAGTGTTGACCTTCGAAAGTGCGGTTCTTATCATCTTGAATATTCATGGTGTTGGAGGTGAGCGTGTCGCACTTTCCTTTTCTTTTAGTCCCACTCTAAAGAATCTATGTTTCTATTAGACCTTTCCATCAGCCTGATTTCATTTGTTGTCTAAAATCCTTTTAAGGAGTGATTCTCTTCAAACCGTGAAAGCCCTTGAAAGCAAACAAATATAGAAATAATATCTGGGTTATTGTTTTATTTATTGAAACCTTGGGTTGTCTGGGTACATTAAGACCTGTTTGAATTTTATATCAGAAGAGGCTTGTTGAAAATTGCCTAAAAGTACTTCATATTCCGCACTTTGTCTTTTAGTCGTCCTTCCCCTTATCAAAACTGTGTTTTTGTGTTTTCTTTTTTTCTTGAATGTCCATTTAGTTCCTGTATACACAGGATATGGAACAACATAAATCAAATTTGAAGAATATTGCAATCATAATAATCAACTAGGGCAGAAAGATTTTAGGTACAAGTCAGAAATATGACAACATTTTGCTTTTTTTCTAAAGTACAGCAGGATGCTATTGTTATACTTTTTCCAGATAAAATCATAACTATTTCAACATAAAAGGCACCAATCCAACATGTCTGTGTTGATAAACAGAAAAATCACATTTTACCAGAGGTAGGCAGAGTTATATTTACCCCTCATTCCATTTTCTTCTTTGCTTATCAACATTCTAGCTTGCCTGTCCCAGAAATACTGTCCTTCGAGGGACGATCTCTGTTGATTACTTTAGACATCCACATCACAGTGAAATGGCATCTGCAACAAACAAGTACCACTCCTGACGAGGCAAAAAGGACGATGTTTTGCCAGTTTCACGATCCATGCTCCAAAAAGGACGAAAAACAGCAAGAAAGGATGATTGATTCTCCACTCCTCTACCAAGTTTTAGTGTCATTTCTAATTTCCTGTCTCCGCGTACTCGTTGGGGGCAGTGTTTTCAACGGGATATTTTGGTCGACGATGCTGTGGTCCGGCCTTAAGTATCCATTGGAGACAGTTAGCTTTCCCAAATCAAAGATTGATGGTTAGGTTTTGGCATGCTACTCATACACTTTAATGTGCTCCATCCATCACAAGATGTTGCCGGGAATGCATCCCAAAGAAAAAAAGATGAAGCAAAGGCGTAGGGAGAAGAACGATTCAGAGATACTTTTGGAAGGGGACCTTTGGAGGATAAAATCACAATGGCAGACTGCTAATAAGCTTGGCGCCAGGATGGTGTTTCCTTCGGTTTTGAAACAGAGGACTTCATGCTTTTCGACCCTCTCGCTGCATCATTTTCAGTAGAGAGCTTAAAGGGCATTAACCTGTATGTTTTGCTTTAAGCCCTTCTGGCTGTCAACAAACATCCTCTGCCCAGGGCCAGAAGGGTGTTGAGTCATTAACATTAAAAAAAAACTCACAGCGTATTACAGACAATATGAATTCATACGATGCCGATTAGATTATGATATCATAGGCTAAACTTGTATTCAAATTCTGTAGTTTTGACATCTTCATATGAATCTGGTTCAAACACATGCTTTTCATTACTTTTCCAAGGCATTGGAAAATGAAGAGAAAAAAGTGTAGAAAAATTATTTTTACCTGTCAAGAAAATATGCATTAAGCACTAAAACTATAAAAGCCAAAATAAATATTCAAAGTCAAGTTGAGTGACTTAATTTTCATTCACCTCATTGAATCTGCAAAGATGTCTACTTCAACCATGGAAATAATAATTGTGTGGTTTAACCTTTCTTTGAAGAGGTGGAAAATTATCATTTTGAAATTTCTGTCGGGATGAACTAAAAAAAGACCACAAGTTTTTATGAAATCTCATTAAATAACCACTTTATCAACTCTGAGTGACATTTGCCTAATCTAAAAATAAATTCTTGAACTAATGTGTAGAAATTCTTATTAAAATGTCTGAATTCAAAGTCAGGAAGGGATAGAAAAAATATGAAGAACAATCTTCAAATTATGATGAGATGGGTCACAAAATAAGCTAAAACCCACATCTCAGCAGTGATTGACATATGCTTTAAGACCTAATCAGGCGAATATCATTTCCCTTTTCTTCATTGGTTAAAGAATACACTGCGATGAACGACAAATACAAGCATTATTATGATGAAACAAAACAGAAGTACAAAAGGAAAAATCTGTGGTTGACATTTTGATTGAGGTCTTTGCCCGACAACCCTTCACCTAACCAATAAATGAAGTGATTGAAAAACACTTCTAGTGAGCTAATCTAGTGAATGTTTTTGACAAGTATTCATAGTGGCAGGGTGTGAGACCAACAATTGAGGGTATCATGTAGGGGGAGGGGGAGGGGGGACTGATCGAACTCTGAAAAAAAATCCTATGCTCACTTGCACGGCATCTGATAAGGGGAAGGGTGTGGAAGGGGTCCCATCTTGTTATTTTCGTCCTTTCCCATGTCTCTCTTTTTCTTTATTCCCCTTTTGTGTGTCTTTAAATGGGGGGGGGGGGCGTGCCCCGTGTTCCCCCTATAGCTATGCCACTGAGTACTTGAACACCACCAGCTCTCACTCCTAGCCCTATTACCTCTTAGAGCTGAACTAATGAAGTGTTCATAACTTGCTTTCAAAGAGGGCTTATAGAAAGACAGCTAGTCGGTTAGTAATTGCTCTCGCGTACAAAGTACCGGGATAACCTTTTGAACGCGCTCGATGCGAAGTGACAACCATTGAACCCCATGAATAGCAACAACACAAAAATACTTCCCTAATTATTAGCAGAAAAATATAGAATTCTGTCCGATAGAGAAAGAAAATACAGAGAAATTGTTCAAAAAGAAAAGGGCTGGCAGCTTTGATCAACTCTGCGGTTTGTTTTCATTTCGTTGAGGGTGCACGTTTAACGGATCGCCGCCTTTCTCATGTAGGCTTTTGTACGCTCAAAGTGGGTAGGCTTTTGGATAGAAGGGGTTTTTCTTCTTCCAACTTCTAAAAAGAGGCACTTCTTTTCTTTGGGAAAGGTGTGAAAAGGACAGCCCGGGGTAATAGGCGAGGGATTGTCGCCGAGGCAGCGGGGTAGGTGAGCGAGCTAACAGACGACACCCACCTCTCAGGTCTACCAATCCTTTTAAAACTGACACAGCGTTAGACAAAAACACCCGTCACCTAGACCTAAGATTTAAATCCGCTCTGTCTCCAGCCCCTCTGTTGAAGGTGTCTCTACCCTTTCATGTCTTCTTAAAGACATCTGTTTACTTTTAAGATCTTGCGTTGGTGTTGTATGGGGTGGAGGCCATAGCCCTGGTAGGACATCCAAAATCTATATACGCTTTAACCCCTCCCTGCTGTTTTTAACGTCATTTAGGAGCAATTCAAAAAGTAACAAATACATATTTCTTTGAACTGACTCACTTTGGACTAAGCTCTCTAAATTCATTTCTCTTTTCATTCTTACGTAGACACACTTTAACATTACAAAAAGTTCTTTATAGGTCAAATTATTTAAAGTCTTTCTGACCTGTGTAGCAAGCACACAAGCAGAAATACAATAAGACATTCCAATCTATCTTGTTTCATATCATTTGCAAACACATGCACTCTTTCGAAATTCATTTTTAGTTTTGTTTCTTTAGGGAGGCATAGATACCGTATAGAAACTTTACAGAAACTTTGCAGACAACACTGTGACCCCCTCCCCTACGTATACCAATAGGATTGTTAGAAAAGAGCAGAAACCTAAATGAAGGCAAGTAAACCGTACTATTGTGTAATGTAGTCGATATCTTGAGGCATTGGTTTATTTTGGAGATCCTGTGTCCTTTCGGCTCGGTGAGGGTGCCGGGCGTTTTCGCATAGTTGCACCCATACTCATCCTCTCTCTGGCAATTATGACTCTTGAGGAGAACCAGATCCAGACAGATATATCTGGCGATTATTTCAGTTTCTTCATTTTATTTCCAAACAATGGGAAGATGGAGGAATTCCTAAGTTTAGGATTTGCTGGTGGGGTTATGTTACGGATCAGAAAAAGTTTGAAATAGTTGTGTGACATCTTCTGGTATGTTTCACATAGGAGGACAAAAGATGGAAAACACCCAAACAATGAATATGGAAGAAAACTCAAGAAATGTTTCATACAATATTTTGTGGGCTAAGAATCAGTATTGCATTAGTTATAATTTTGCTTTCTATATTTAGATAACATGGGTCAAATACCAAATACTTTCTGGATTTCAACAGAAATGCTGTTGTCAATAAATTAAAAGTTGGACATACCGTTATCACATAGAAAGTCAAAGGGCCACTAAGTTTTTATGCTATTTATAACAGGTTGTCTTTTTCCACAGCAGGATTTACGTGAGAAAGTTACAGGAGAGAAGTAGTATAGATGTTCTGGGATGGGAAAATTTCATAAACTTTTTTTGTTTAAAGAAATATTACGAGAACATGGGATTTACTGATTTTTACCCACCCCTTTAACCCGTTGTTTACTAGAACCTGGTGGTCCCTGTATTAATTTAAGTCTATTGGACTTTGACAGTGCAGGAGTCAATGAGTTAATTTGCTTTGAGAGTACAAAGTAATAACATTCTGTAAAAGTGACAAATAAACATTAGGAAAACTTGAAATATGAAGGCTCTACATGGCAATATCACACACAAATCTGATTGACAGGAAAGAGAGATAGTTTAAGAGAGAGATAGTTAATCAAAGGTACATCAAAAATGGAGGAGGCTTGGACGGAAATTGTCTGATCTAGAATATCCTCTAATTCAATATTCTGATGGAAGATATCTCATGACAAAATTGAGGTTACTAACCGTCTAGTAACTGTCTCAAATCAACACTCCCTCAAATTCTGCCTCGAAGGTGTTTAATGTAATTACGTCTAAATGTACATTTACTCAATTTTCACTCAAATCCCTTAATCAAATTTGCACAAATATTAGTTCAAGAGCTGGCTCATGTAATCCTTCATTTCCCTTTCTTGCTTAGGAAGCTGAGAAAATAGAAATCAATTATTGCAGGTATTCGATTGCGCAAATATTTGTTTGCCGAATACTGCCCTCCTACATGAATACAATACCACTCCCCCTCCCGCTCCCCCTCTCTCTCTCTCTCGGTTCATGAACCGAGCCAGCCCCTTTCATACTAGCAATCAACTCAAAGTTGACTCCACCACAATCTCCATTAACCCCTCTCCCCCCAAACCACAATCCCTCATCAGAATTCACACACCTTCTCCTGCAGCTCTGGCAGGCAAAGGGTTAAGGGTGCTGTCACCCTTTTTCCTGCCCCGTTTTTAAAGGCTCTAACAGCTTTCGGGAAGGGGAGAGCAAATTTGAGAATGGGCTTGGGATCGATATCGCGCCGGGGCCTCTGACCCGAGGGAAACAAGACCCTCTATAAGATTAACACCGTAACACGATAGCTAGCTTGTCTGGATTCTCGGGGAAGATGGACGAGAAGACGAACGTTTGACTCGCGTGATGGACGCCTTAAATACACATGTTGTTTCAGGGATGCGCATCGAGAACGAGAGGGAGATGGAGGGGGAGAATAAACGTCTATGCGCAAGAAAAAACGCATTGAAAACTCTTTCTATTGTAATGACTGTGCATACAAATTCTTTATGCTATACCCCGTCAAGACCTGTCAGTTGTCTAGTTATGATTGTCCTTCAGGTTCGGGATTGTTTGAAGACAATGCATGATTCAGTGTTATTTCGGGGCTTAATCACCAATCAAATTCATTAATATTTGACAGGTTAATTGCCTTTTTGCTTTCTTTGCAAACTAATGAGGACGTATGATTGGTCAATCAATAGATAAAACAATCACATTTTTGTTGTTGGTGGAAATGGTTAACGTGACTCATTACCGCTATAGCAATTAAATTTGATTGATTAGAATTCATGCCTTTATATATTTTCTTTATTTTTCACATATTTCCCTAACCAAATTCTTGAGAATTTATTGAAAAAGAAAAAAAATATAATCTTAGTAGTAGACAAGAAATACTGGAAACCAAAAGGGGGTGGTGTGAATATTGAAGAGGGGGAAGAAGAAGAAGATGATGATGGAGATGACGAAAGTGATGATGATGGTGAGGATGAGGATGATGATGAGAATGATGATGAAAATAGTGAAGATACTGAGGATGATGATGACGATGTTTAGGATGATGATCATGAGGGTGATGTCGACGATGATGATAATGATCACAATTGCCACATCCTACATGGACAAGTGCCTAGTGTAATGATGGCTCATGAAGCATCATGAATTAATAAGAAGAATTAGACGATAACGAGACTGCTACAAACAATTAATTCCAAACCAACCCCATAAACACATAACCCAAAACTGAAGCTCATAATATTTTTACTTCACCACCAAACACTCGTCCAGGTAAAACACTTGGAAACAATTAATATGCTATCAGAATTCAAGGTAAGAACGAAGCTCACATTCTTCTCATTGTTTTTACTAAAGCCTAAAGGTTCACCACCTTCCTACAAAGACCCGCCAGCCCCACCCCACGCAGGACACAAGTTCATTGACCTACCGGACGATGACCTGTGGCATTCTCACATGGAAATCTGGCATGAAGGATGCATGGTAGATTGTAAGGGCAGAGTTGTAAAAAAGAATTGCACCTCTCTTCCATTTCCCTTCATCTTTTTAGGCATTGAAATTCCTTTATTTTTATTAGTTTACCCCCCCTCTTTATTTCTCCCTTGTTCACTATAAGTATGCTATCTATTTTGTTGTGTTCATCTCTCTCACTCCCTCTTTCAGTATCTCTTGCTCCTACTTCTAAAAGGTCTGTATCTATGATCTTTATCCTTCATAACTGTATATGCATCTGTATCCCTCTACCCCCTATTTCTTTCTTTCTCCCCCCCCCCCCCCCTGCTCTCTCTCTCTCTTTCCATCCTTCTATCCCTCTCCGTTTCTCTTATGATTCTCTTCTTATGCCTCTTTTCAGATTCCTCCCAGCCATCTCTTTTTCTCATATCCCATCTATCTGCACACAATTGTTTCAACCTCTCCATTTTCTAAAAGGAGATGTTGCTCACACCCCCACTGGCACCCCCATTCTCCTTCTCCTTAAAATCTTTCTATCTTTCACACTCCTATCCTCTCACTCTCTTTCAAACTTTCCCCCTTTATTTAGTATCTCACTCTAAACAGAATCACCCCCCAAATCCTACTTTATTTGAAAGAAAATAGGAACTGGGGCAGCGACTCCTACACATTTTACAACGTCCAACTTCGATCGAGCCAAAATCAATCCTTATTCATCTGACGGATCACCGTCCAAACAGAAAATTGGAAGGATCAAACATCGTCTGCAAGGTTTAAAGAAGCGGCGCACTTTGACCAATCAAATCCAAGCAAGAGGAAATGAGCATTTGCATATCCCCCTCCCTTTATATTACAATTTTCTAACGCAGAGTTTTTGTTTCTCGCTTGCATCGGGTGCAAAAGATGATAACAAACTTGTGAATGAAACTCACGATCATTTGAATTTCAAGGCGTCAACGTTTAATCAAATGATGGAGGGGCAAGGGAGGGGAAAGTGAGAAGTATACGAATGAAACTGTTTTAAACATGCACGCCATTTCCTAAGAAGGCGGTTAAATTGTCACAACGCATGAATAACATATCAAGTCATACCTGAAAATTCCTGGACCACTTTTATAATTGATGGATACGAAAGAAAACTATAAATGATAATATTTTCTGTGTAAAATAGATAAATGTCTCCAAGCCAAGCTATGCCTGTTGAATAAATTTTCTTTGGTGCAATTTAACAAGCAGTTGAATAGTCTAGAAAGCAACAACAAAAAAGTGTACATATTATGATACTTTGATGTTTGTTAAATAATGTTCTTTTTCATCTTCTATCTTATTCTCTTTAACTAATTTCTTACTCATCAAACATGTTTTCAGTCTCGGTTTGTCCGTCTGTCTTTTACATTTTGTCCTTCCTACGTACAGCTCTTTAACATTTGTACTGCTATTCAAATCTCTTATCTTTTGGTATCTCTGTTCTATTTGAGGGTGTCATGGTCTAGCAAATACATCTTCTATCTCTCTCTTTACCTATTTCTCTCTTCCTTTTCAAATTCTTTCTATTCCCTTTCCTTTCTGATCGTCAAATTATTAGGTTAATGATCTTACTTTATCATAATTCTGATATCTCACTTTTCTATTCCTTTCTTCTCACTCACTCTTATCTCTCTCCCATCAGAATGAAATCACAATGATTATTTAGCACACAAAAAAGACATATAGACAAATTCTCTAAAAACATTCAAGAACTTACATGCAATGTCCAGACTTGAGTTTTTGCTATACGTGACTCCTAGCGAATTGGTTGCGACGCACTGGTACACACACTCTTATCTCTCTCATCAGACTGTTTCGCATATCACAATGATTAATTAAGCGCACACAAAATACAAATAGACAAAATCATTTAAGAACATTCAAGAACTTACATGCGATGTCCAGACTTGCATTTTTACTGTACGCGACTCCTAGCGAATTGGTTGCGACGCACTGGTACACGCCGATGTCCACCCTCGGAATGACCCGTAGGAAGAAGAGCGCCCCCGTGCTCAGGGCGGTCAGGTGACCATCACCTTTCATCTCCAAAGGTTGACCATCCTTCAGCCACTAGATTGGAAAACGAACGTAAAGAGAAATAACAACATAAGTTTACAAAACTGGCAGGCAAATTACAAAGCAATGGATGCATTTCAATTGTTCTACAAAGGGTTCATAGATCATGATCTATAAAAAATAAGGTATTGCTTCCCAGATGACTTCTGATAACAAGAAACTTTTGCGATTATGAAATGTTTGCAAATTTTATGAGTGCTTATATAAGCTAATTAATGGCGCAAAATGACCCAATCACAATGGGCATACACTGAATTTTTTATAATTTGAGAATGTTTTTGCAAAACTTTCTGTAGTTCACAAT
The DNA here is from genome assembly GCA_035222895.1 of Strongylocentrotus droebachiensis. NCBI lineage: Eukaryota > Metazoa > Echinodermata > Echinoidea > Camarodonta > Strongylocentrotidae > Strongylocentrotus > Strongylocentrotus droebachiensis. Next base: position 56,369 of record JAVYIG010004014.1, read on the forward strand.
TCATAATTTTTTTAATTTTGTGAGTGTTTTGGGGTTTAAGATTACCTTGTTTCTTCTCAAATCATTTACTAATGTTGGGGTAAATTAGTAACGAACAGTGCATGTAGAACATAAAACATCACATTTGATAGAGAGGGGAGGGGGGGTAGTTAATTGTGACCCACTCTGCTTATCCTCTTAATTCTGTTTTGCCACTCTAAAGTAATGCTGCTACATACGTTGACCTGGAACCTAGGGGCACACGGCATGACCCCACTTTCGAAACTGGTATTGCCCCAGTCTATGACAAAAGCCGATGAGAGGTTAAACAAAATTTACCCGTTCTTATGACAACGGAAACTATCAAGACCAGTACCAAGTGAGATACCGGCTTGTCACCACGCACCTTTCGTTACCCCTCTCCCGAACTCTAAGCCCTCCACTTCACACCTTCTAATCTAAGAAGCGGCGACCGACAGGGGTGAAAGAGAAACATACCAAAGGGGGGAGAGATGGGGGTGAAGAGATGATGAAATGAGGGAAAAGAGATGTTTAGAGTGAGAGGGAGACGAGAGGAGTACATGCCCCAGAGAAATCAAATGCCGAAAAACAATCGCACACCTTTTCCGTGACAGGGTTGAGCTGGACAGCTCGGGGCACGGTCTTTGTGATGTCTTTCGCACCTCTGCTGACATCATTGCCATGTCCGCTATCCCTGCTCATCTCCTTTTCTCCTAGCTCTGTCTCTCTCTCTCTCTCTCTGTCCGTCTGTCTGTTGGACCCCCTCTCTCTTTCTCTTTATATATATATATATATATATATATATATATTTATGTCTCTCTTTTTCCCGCTATCTTTAAAAAAAAATCTCTCTATCTCCCCTCTCTACCCCCTCTACCTATCTTTCTCTCTCTCTCTCTCTCTGTATCTTTCTGTATCTCTCTCTCTGTTACTCTCTTTCTCTGTATCATTCTCTCTCTCTCTCTCTCTCTATCTCTGTATGTACGTCTGTCTGTTGGACCCCCTCTCTCTCTATATATTTATATCTCTCTTTTTCCCCCGCTATCTTTTCAAAAATCTCTCTATCTCTCCCTCTCTAAACTCCTCTTCCTATCGTTCTCTCTATTTTTTTCCTCTCTCTCTCTCTCTCTCTGTTACTCTCTTTTTCTTTGAATCTCTCTGTCTCTCTCTCTCTCTCATTCTCTTTGTTATTTCTGTGCATCTCGCTCCCTCTCAGATGCTTGATCAGTTGGGATGTTTAGAAAGGGAAGTGGCTTCAACAATGTTATGGCTGGTCCAGTTATTGGACCTTCTTTTTATCCTATGTAACCAAAGAACAGATATTACACAGAAAACTTGAGGAATCATTCAAAAAAATTGGTGAAACACAGCCCAAACCTCTATAATCGAGGACGTCATACACTTCCTTTCAGTATGAGAAATATATATAGTTTTAAAACTTTTTCAACACGGAAGGAAATATCAGTTTTTGAGGCTGGTGATAGAAAGGAAATCATGTTCAGGTATAGGCATACAGGGAAGTGGTGAAATAGAACTGTTTGCTGGTTTGTTGTATTTACAGTTTGAATTTCAATGTAAAGTTGAATGTACAGAAAGATGAAATGACAAACTGAGGTGAAAAGCATTGACAGGAAGGGATAGCAAGTAATACAAGAAAGAAAGAGAGAGAAAGAGAGAGCGAGAGAGAGAGCGAGAGAGAGAGAGAGAGAGAGAGAGAAAACAAAAAAGAGTTGAATAGGAAAAGATGGAATTAGAGTTCGAAAAAGGTGAAAATCATTAAAAACGGAGGGGAACAAAGTGTAGGCAAGAAGAGATTGAGAGACAAAATGAGACAGAGAGGGAGATATAGGGAGAAAAAGAAGGAATACACGTGGGAGTTTGAGGAAGGGAGAGTAAGTGAGAAGTATGAAATAGCAAGGGAGTGCATGGTTCAGAGATGGAAAAAGATGGGAAGACGCTCAGCAAAATGTGGGGTCATTTCAAAACAATGGGGTGATATCGATGCAGAAAGAGCCAGAAGGGTGTCAACTCTTGGTAAAATTATATTGGTAAATGCCCTTCTAGCATTAAATCTATAATGATCACTCTATACTGTCCAATGAGACTCAAATGATGAAGTTATCTTCTTCTTCTTTCAGACCATTGATTGGTATTACTGATGCTTGCTATAAATTTGGGCATCCTTGGAAGTTGGTTAATCTTAAATCCACAAAATCAACCAGTTATCTTTTTTTCAACCATACATCGTTTGCCGCAAGCCAAAAGGGCGTTTAACTTGATGTGAGGGTATATGACTTAGCGACATTCTTGCTCTCGAACTACACATGACATGTACATTTCACAAAGCAACACATCAATTCCCTGACTTTATGTTTGTGTCATCCAATTTTCTCTTTGGGCAAGAAACAAAATTGGACCACTTTCTTTCAGCTTTGCCTTCTTTGCAGCCGCAGTAGATGAGCTGCAAAATCCCTTCGTCGTAATGAGTGGAAATTTCAGCAAGGTAGGCCATATATCATGCTGCATTACAGTATGTTACGAGCCAATCTGCGTGCGCTTGAAGCTAGCCGCCGATTTCAAACAAGTAAAATCTGGTCCAATTTGGTAAGCTAAATTACATTGCGAGGTGTGAAGGTTTGGAAATCAAGCCGATAACTTCATATCCTCACCAGAAGGTCATGAAAAAGATGCGGATTTTAACATCTTCCCAATCTCAGGTTAAGAAGCATTCAATACGAAGCACCTCATAGTAATCTCCTGCACTCCATAACAAATCCTCAACTCACAGAGGAGCAAAAAGAGATATTAATTGTCACCAAGACCATAATCTCATGATCTACTTACAGAATAAATAGTAAAGAAAAGACACGTCAATCAAGAGGTTAACCTATAAATGTTCAACTATTAAATGTAGAGATGGGGCCATGAATTACATAATAAAGGCCAAAGACTTTTGATTAGGATAATTAAAAGATTGGCGGGAAGGGCACCAGCTTGCCTAAGTTAATCAAGCAGCACTCTGAGTGAGTGTTTTATGTTGGGGCCCCTTTACGCATCGTTTAATAGCGATATATGTATGCACAGATTATAAGAGAGGACAATTCTTTAAATATTTTTGTACCATAAGTTTTCTGTGTCACACCAGGAAAAGGGTAAAAACAACACCAATTAAAGTTCGTTCACACAAACCGTGGCAAACCGTAACGTTTTTTCAAACAGTTTTGTTTGTGTGCACTATATGAATATCAAGTGATGATGATAAAAGTTGCTGTGTTTTACAAGATACAAAAATGTGAAGTGCATTGCGGGACATGTGTCCATCGTGCCCACTAGCTCGTATCTACGCCATTGATATACATTTTGTAGAAAGCTGTGAAGTGCAGTACACCGATCGAGCTATGTGTGAACAAGTCTTTATAGGATCAACCTTTAAAGGGTAAAAAGGACACCCTTTAAAGCCCCTTCCCAACATAGTAGCCAGTTTGTTGCTGATCATGTTAACCCCACCAAAATTGGCCTATAAAAAGCTCATTCAAAACCAATTTGGTCTACTAAGCCCGGAGCCATCCACAGGGTCGCTGACGAGCAACGAGTCCAAATTCAATTGATTTTTACCCCGAAAATACAAAAACGATTCAGTGTAGATAGGTTTGGCCCACATGTCAGCCCCCTGAACCGACCCCCTCAACTTAAGGAGTAGATGGAGAAGTGAGTTTACAAACTCTCGTCTGTTGAGAGCTTAAAGGCGTTAATTTGTATGATTTTGCATAGACTTAACGCTCTTCTGGTCCTGAACAGGCAATTCAAATGCTGAGATATTGAAAAGGATGTTAACTGAGACATTTATACATAGATTTAATGCCCTTTTGGCTCTGAATAGACAACTAATCTGCTGAAAGCCACAAGGGTAGTAACTCATGTACTTTTTGAGAGAGTGTACGCCCTTTTGGCTCTGACTCTCTATAATCGTTTCTACTCATGATGAGAGTTGAGGGCATCATTCGGTCTAGGCAGATTCTCGTTAGTTATAAGTCTATCATTGACATCATCAGCCTGTAGATTGGAAGTTTTGGGATGCTTTATATGCGTTCGGTTAAAGTGGAAGGCAAGTTCAAAAGAATTGACCTACTCGGATATAGGAATTTGCTTGCCCAATACCTGACTACAGGAGAGATTCACCCTGATCAAAGTCTCCCCCTCTCATTCTCCCCCCTCCCCCCAAAATATGTCCATTTAGACCTACACTGTATAAATCAAACTATCTTTCTGAAATTCTTGTCCCTCCCCCCCCCCTCTTCCTCTCTGTCTATTGTCACCCCGTTCTTTCTATCCCTCTCCCTTCCTCCCCCCTCCCCCCTCCCCCTCCCCTCTCTCTTCCCCTCCCCTCTCTCTATCTGTCTCAAGCTCTCTTCCCCCTCCCTCTCTATTCTTAATCTCTTTCTCTATCTATTTTTATTTCTCTCTCTCCCTTCTTCTCTCCCAATCTTTCTCCATCCTTCCATCTCTCTCTCCTCTCCCTCACTCTCCCTCACCCTCCCTTCATCTTCTAACTAAAGATCCTCATCATCATAACCTGCCATTTAACAATATATGTCATTAGCAATGAAGTCTGATCAACTCTAAATCAAGATGGACTCCAATCTCTGGTCTGGACGTAGCCAATGTCATTACATTCCATTTATCATGTTAAGAGGCGTCAATGATGGCACAGCCCTCGAGCTAAACCTTTCTTAAATACTCCCTAAAGATGGGGTAATGGACGTACAGAAAGGGAAATTAATTTGAATTATTGTGAGGCTACATTTATTGAAATATTCTTCTTTCTTTCAACAATGTAGTCCCTTAAGACAGCTCGAGTGGTTATATTTACTTTTTATTTCACTTTGTATCAACTTGAAATATTCCCTGATGTCGGCATAAATGACGTACAAAAAGAGACACTGGAAATATGGGATTGTTTTAAAGAAGTTAGAAGTAACTAAAAGGAAAGTTGATTCGGGAGGGGGAGAGAGAGAGAGAGAGAGAGAGAGAGAGGGAGGGGGAAGAGAGAGGGGGGAAAGAGAGACAGAGACAGAGGAGAGACAGACAGACAGACAGACAGAGAGAGAGAGAGAGAGAGACGGAGATAGAAAGTGTTAAAGCCAGGGGTGATAGTGAGCACTAAAAAAGGAAAGAAAAGGGTTCAGGGGAAAAAATGGCATCTAACAACATCCCCCCCCCCCCCCTTTGAGTAAAAAAATAGGGGGAAATGAGGGGAAAATAGGGGGGAAAATCTGTAAAATCGGGAAACCGATTTCATTTGGGTAATTATCAGGCCTGTAAAGCGAAGGACACAGGGATTAAGGAATGGAAGGAGATTGAGACAGACAGATAGACAGGCAGACAGACAGGCAGAAATAAGTGAAATTAAATAATGATTAATGTCAAGGCCTTTGAATATTCAAAGCACTTGAGAATACCCTTCAAAGGACACTTCTAAAGTCAAGAAATATCATAGGATTCATAATCAAAGTTACAAAAAGGCTTCAATTACTCCTCATGGGTCATACTATTTTCAGAGTCTAAGGACTGATTTATTTTGTCTCCTCTCATGTTCCCTCAGATATTTTGACTCCAGTGCTAAACATTTCTGACTTGATAATTTAAGCCAGAAAGTTGGCTTTGGATTTCAAATTAAAGCAATTTATTAACAATTACCTCTCTGTCCTAGACATATTTATCAAACAGAGACATTTTCCTCTTTTTTTTCTGGGGGACGGGGCTGAATGCTTGAGTCATTCATGTACAATATTACAACTCGTTGGAATAGAAAATCACTTTCAGACCTTGAAGTTGAACAGCAAACTAGGTTAATTTTGACTCCATTTTATAAACAATTTCACAGTCAGCTTTTTACTAAAAAAAGAAAAGAAATCATAACACCCTAAAATGAAAAAGTACAAATATGTAAACAAACCGTTCCAATTCCATCCTTTTTTCCACAGACATTAATTCATAACATTTTAAAATGGACCAGTACAGAATGCACAAAGGGACCTTTATTATTATTTCATTACCCTCCTGTTCATAACATGAAGAAAGTAACATACTGTGCATGTATTGAGCTAGATTCCTAAAACATGTAGGTCACAAAGCAGTAACTTGATTTTGTTTGGTGCATTTTGTAGACTTTCTGGTTGGTAAAGGAAGAAATGTAGTCTTTGTTAGGACACGGGAACTGCCCGAAACTTCATTTTTTGCAACCCCAAACAGCTGACATATGGCGTTGTGGGCTTGCATGTTGTTTCAAAGCGTCCTATGACACAGGACACTAAATACTGAACTCTTTCTACACCGGTGTTTACATGTTGGTCCGTTTGGATGTTATTCCCTCGTGATGACATATCACGTCCGAGTTGTGTTACACCAAAGGGTCAGGTGCGTTAACACCAAGCGTTAACATCGTTACAGGAAATGTTAAGCAATGGGAGCGAGGGAGTGAAGGTGGAGGGGAGGAGGAGAGATGACAGAGATGAGAAGAGAGTGAGAGAGAGAGAGATACAAAGAGAGAAGAGCAGACAAAGGGAAATTCTGAGAGATAAAGATAGATTGGAGAGATATAGAGAATGAAGACAAGACAGAGAGAGAGAGAGAGAGAGAGAGAGAGAAAAAAGGGGGGGGGGGAGAAGAGCAGAGAGAGTGAAAGAGTGAGAGATGATAAAGATAGAGTGGAGAGATAGATAATAGAGATAATAGAGATAAATAGAGGGATTGAGAGAGAGAGAGAGAGCAAGAGAGATACAGAGAGAGATAGGGAGAGAGAGAGAGAGAGAGAGAGAGAGAGAGCAAAAGAGATACAGAGAGAGAGAGAGAGAGCAAGAGATATCCAAACAATGAAGATGTTCTTTCACACCCTTGTTCAGGTGTGTTAACATCCACAGCAACTACTTGTCCACCAAAGTTCACCCGTTTCATACTTAATCCGTTGACTACTGTATTCATTCATTGCCATAGGCTTAATACAGGGGCCACCCGGTTCCAGTAGGCAATGAGTTAACAACTTAACATTTGCGATGTTTTCCCCATACACATGTTAGTTGCATACTAATGAATAATGTGAACAATGTTGGAAAGATGTAAGCTAGAAACTGAACTAAATGGACCTAGCGACTGTTGGTATATAATCTTACCTCCACATCCCATTAATGTTCTATTTTTCAGTCTATAATACAGGTTTTACAAGTCGATCCTGTGTGTACATTTCAGGAGGAAGGTCACACGAAACTTACAATGTAATCTACATGGATAAGAAACATTCTGATCCAACACTTATAATGATTACTAGCCAGGAGTATCTATCTGAGAATGACATACATCCCAAAATTAACTGGGCTCTCATTCCACTACATCATCCCCGAGCGCTTCCACGTTATCGCGTGAACTGCCGAGATGCGTTACGTCTCGGATCGCGGAATGCGTTACAGCCCGGTTCACGAAAGGTAAAACTTGTCGTCAATGCTAGATCAGGTGATGGACACGTGATAGCAACACAGAAAACGAAATAGCCTCGCTGGTCACGTTACATCCCCGCAGACCTCCAAAATGTCAGTTTATTAGTACTCCCAAAGTTTAATCACAAAGTGGTGAACTAGTTTACAAACTCCGATGTGCCAACTGGCGCATTTTCTTCCACCAAAACAGAGCCATTGACAGATACTCCACTGGTTCTTGTACTAATCCACTTTTCGCGCCTCATCTCCTTTATCTAATTTAACCTCGGAGCTGCCACAGGCGGAAAGTTTGGCCCCACGCAATACCTTCCCTGACATTTTACTTAGCAACAAATATATGTCAGCACCTAATTGTCAATTTGAGATAACGATTCTGTTTACTGGAGAGATAGTAAACAAGAGACCATGATCTGGTGGAATTATCAGTTACTAATTTGTTATGATATGTGATAATTTATTTCATAGTTCTGAAACAAAAACATCTATCTCAATTTCAATTTTCTTATTGACATAGAGTATAGGAATTGTACTCAGTGGAAAATGGAAATGCTATTTCTAGACGGCTATCTTTCCTTGCCAATGTAATATAGTAAATTTGAGATGAAAACTCTTTTTCTTTGATACAGCCTGAAATCCTAGACTGCCTTTATGTTTGAAATATATTATATATGTACATTGAATGTGAGACAAGGGTTTCCCTAGACAACTAAAGTGGGGAAAAAATTAATCTCCAGTTTTGTTTCACCTTAAAAATTGTCCGTTCAGAGCCAGAAGAGCACTAATTCCGTGTTAAAGTATACATGTTAACGCCCTTCTAGTTCCAAAGAGACAAAACATAAGACTGTGTGCTAATCCAACTCAGAGTTTACTACACCTGCAGTTAGAACTTCCGATTTGGGACTCTGACTGCCAAAGGCGACAGCTGAGAATTAACTCGAGTAAAACTTACACTTGAGTTAACACCGTTCTCTTTGTCGAGTCGCCTGTATCTCTTCTGGAAGTAGGTTATAGGGCATATATATCCATAGCCTGTTCAAACTTTTGCAAAAACGTCATATAAAGACTCATTGTATAGCAAAAGGAGGTATACAGACTAGAACATTACTTTGTATGAAGAATAAAGGAAATAAAGGAAATAACTTTTATCAAGTCACTTGACATGAAGACTGGCTACTCATCAATCAGTGTGTGGTCATGACAAGACGTTGGGCTAAAAGAATACAGGACGGGTGAGATACAGAACCAATTAGTCTTAGGACCAAGGGGACTTTAATTGGACCAATGGGTTGTATATTCAATATGTTGTAGGACTGATAAAACAGAATGTTGGACCACTAGGATGTCCTGTCAATGACACCTAGGACAGATGATATATTGGATCAATGGGACAAAGGATGAAAGGGATGATGGAACTATGAGATCCATGTCCAATAAGAGTTTGGACCACTTGGATAAGGGATCAATGGTCTCTTGGAACCAATTAAACCCAGGACCAATGTAATGTAGGACCGATGGAAGTAGGACCGATGGAAGTAGGATCGATGGAAGTAGGACCAATGAAAGTAGGACCAATGGAACGTAGGAACGATGGAAGTAGGACCGATGGAAGTAGGACCGATGGGACGTAGGACCGATGGAAGTAGGACCGATGGAAGTAGGACCAATGGAAGTAGGACAGATGGGACACATGGCTACAGAACTCTAACTCCTGGAGGATACTCACATGGAGGTCTGGTGCAGGGAATCCTTCGGCTCTGCAGTTGAGCGTTGCAGGACTGTTCTTCCGGATGGACTGACCTGACGGATGTTCGGTGATCCTTGGAGGTGATTCCTCATTACGTCTTGCATCAGCCCCTACCGCTGTACAAACGAAAGAAAAAAGAAGAGAGCACATTAAATCATCATCATCATCATCATAGTCGTTGTCGTTGTCGTCGTCGTCATCATCGTCGTCATGATCTTCATAATGTGACGGCCACAGCCGAGATAGAGTTCACTCTACAAGACTATTTATTCCATTATGATGTTTGTCATATATCGCTTTTAAGGGAGTTGCACCTTTCAAAGCACACAGCAGTTTTGCAGCTACCTTTTTCTTTGTATTTATTATTGGTATGTTTGATGTACTTTTTATATGACAATGAATACAATACAAACAAAATCAAATGCATTAAATTAATCTTTAAGGGATGTATTCTATCTCAAGACTAAGGTTATGTGCAATTGTTTCCATGAAATTGTGAGGGTGTCAGGAACTATTTGGGCAGGGCAACAGAATACAACTGACACAAAAACAGTCTTGAATGTCTCATGGAAGTATTATTGTACATTATTCAGCAAAATACATGCGTTTTTTGTATCCTAGGTAATGTCAACACAAAACCATGAGGTGTGATTACTCTAATGGCCCATGTGTTTCACATACATTGCTCTGCATTTTAATAACGCAACTTGAGGGATGTATGTCGAAGGGTAATGCTAATGCAAAATACACATTGCATGATACTAATAGATGCTTAAGGATCCATAACTGAACAATGAAACACAAATTAATTTTTAAACTGCGTAACAAATCGCGAGAAATCCCAATGTCAACACAAAATACACTTCAACAAGACATCCTGAAAATACAGCGCCAAAAGTTAAACTGTTTATGTTGTTGCTGGAAATGTAAGAACAGTGATAATCCCTTGGCCGTCATAACAGGTACAATCATCATCGAGATTCCCGGTGAACGTACTTTCGCGGCAACGATGCCAATTGAAGACGCATGAAAAGTAATGATCCGTTCATGATCTCATAAATAAATCATCACCAATGAACTTGTATATATATATATCTATATATATATCTGGTAATGATTGCACGTCAAAGTGAGAGGAACGTGTCTGGATTCAAATTATAATAAAGATGATTGCACACATATATATATATATATATATATCTCTATTGCATGTAATGATTTAACACACCGTACTTATTACGATAAGGCGAGTCATGTCTAGAGCAACAATTAGGCAATTTAACAAATAATTGGAAATTATTGAAGAGTACAGCAAATAACTTTTGACTTTATGTTTTAAGCTAAACATTGAGTTAAAGTATAAATATTTTGGCTGATTCATTTTTCTTATAGACATGTCTTTCTGTAATCTCAATGAAAAGAATCACTATTGCCTTGATATCATTTTAATACTAATAAGCTAGACAAAAAGAGCTTATGTGTTCAGTTGAACTTGAAATTATTTTATGTAACACCATGTAATGTTGGCAGAATATACCACCAAAAGATTTTGTTTTGATTAACCGATCATTATCATTCCTCAAAACATCAAGTTAAATGACTATAAGATTAAATACTCACACCTATATTAACAAAAATCAGATTCTGCCTCCTATTTTCTCTTTAAAATGCACTTTTCTGAAGCACCTTTAGACTCTCGCAACCATGCATCAAAACAAACCTGTGACGCAGCGGTACAAAGAATTGCTCAAATTGGCAAAGCGATAAGCGATTTGCCACACCGCAGCAGCTCTGGCTTAAAGTCACTGTTTAAGGTTCATCCGCCTAAATCAATTAAAGGCATGAATTCGACGGCTGTTCAAGGCTCCGCGCTACGGACACAAGTCAGTTCTTGATAATTTGGGGGACAAAACGGGAGTCTTGTTAGTGAGTTTGGAGACATCTTTGGACATTTGGAGAAATATTTGTATCAAATCAATTTAGATGTATTAAATAGCTGTTTTATATGGAATTCTGCACATTCTTCTCAATGTAGAACAAATTCTTCTGCCTTATAAAGCTTGTTCTTCAGTTGTCTCGACCAAAATCTGAATTGAATTAAAGGTGGTATGCAAACTTGTGACAAGTAGGGAGGATTATACTTCAATGCAGGTACTAAAATATATACAAATTGCTTAATTTTTGATGAACAAGCTCCTCTTGTTGGGTTTTTTTCCTTCAAAGTGAACTTTCTTGATAAATTTGTTTGAATAAGCATAAGGAATACAGAAAGAATGAGAACAGAAAAGGTTGATTGTTCAGGAACACTAGTGAGAAGAAGAAAAAAAATCCTAAAAAGGATCTATTCTTCATGTTTTTTGTCTAGAAATCTATAATATTGTTAACAGCTCGGGTCCTTTTAAAGAGTGAACAGAAAACATATAATGTAATAGATGGTGTTCACTGCCAACATTTTTACTTAAAATGCCTAATCTCATTGAGAAAAAAAAAGTTTTTTTTCTTCTTTAAAATTTTGATGGCAAAATTTCACTTAAATAGTATCATAATATCGTCGCTGTTTTCACGAAGTGACGGTAGTGAAAAAAAATTGCATTCACCTTGCGTTACGATTTTCCTCACTACCGTCACTTCGTGAAAACAAGGACGATATGTATGTATTATTTTATCAACATTTGTCTTCAAACACATTTTCGTTTGGAGGGGGGGGGGGGGGATCTTTGCAGAAGTGTGTCTTAAATGATATCCGCTTTCGCATTATCATACCATTGAAGTAAAATTTTGCCATCAAACTTTTGGCGAATTTGGGGCTCCCAACACTTTAGAGGGGCTTTAAAACAAAAAAATCATCAACTGTTCCTATCTGGTATTCAGAGATGAACATGTCAGATAAGATCTTTATAAAATTACATATTTTAACTTTTGTATCTTTACTTTATGGGTTGCAACATCTCTCTCATGGCCAATACAAGCATGAAGCTCGGTGGCGCGTTAAGGGTCAAAGACGATTTGTCATTTTCTCGCTGGGATGATGGATGGGGGCGGTGTTCCTTTAAGAACGAGAAATCATCGTCCAGGTTACCATCTGGTGGCGGCAGACATACATACATGCACTGAATTGTTCTGGACAAAATGTTCGACAAATTAGAATAAACACGGCTCATCAGATGGACTGTATTCAAAAGCAGATGTGTGTGAAGGTTCTGGGTGTGTTACCACTCAATGAATTTAATCTCACTGTCCAACAAGAATAAAGTTAATTCTGATCTGTGGTGGGATTTTTATTTTACACTAGAGAATTTGAGGTAAAAGTAGATTTGAGCCCATGGTTATCGTCGACTCTAAATAAAATGTAACCTACCTGTGCTCTACGAATAGAGTTAATCCTGATCTGTTACAGGGATTTTTTTTTCTTCTTCTGAACCCATCTTAGCTTCAGGAATAAAACAATCGTAATAATCCTTGGATAGTGATTGTACTCAAGTAATACATTCATAATCAATTACCAATTCCTCAGACAAATTTTGCTTTAGCTTTAAGCAAATATATGCTGTCTATACAGTCAACAACAAAAAATCATCAGTCTTCAAAGTATTTTGTGATTTCATTTTTTTAATATAATTTTGTTTTGTCTTATGATGTCCTTCTTTGAATGAATAGATGGATAATAATCATGAAACAGATGTATTCATGGAAGAGGGCATTCCTCATCAGTTTACAAAAAGGAAATAATATTCAAGCCTGGTGTGAACTGCCCCACTATAGAAGGCCAGGGCAAACACATTCTGCTCCTTTCACAAGGAACGTTGGCGGCTCGGTATTGATATGTCTGTCCATATATCATCAAATCTACTTCAAAAGCGCAGCATCTGTACTTCATATAATCCCCATCACATATGACAATAGTGATATACTTCCACCGACGACTGGAAATGGAGCAGCATGTATTTATGCATTAGACCACACCTTTGGAGTTTGCTGACAATGTAGCTTGCCATGTTCACACAAAGAATTTGCAAATCTAATATTGTTTTAAACCCCGTTTTGATCTTCATAAGATATACATAGGTGTGTTTAATGCACAAGAATTTAAAGCTCCCTCATCGTTTTTTTAAACCACATTCTGATCTTATAATGATAGATGTGATTAGTATACAAGTTATGCTGTATTGTTTGAAGTCTGTTCACATTCATAAATTGCAATGCTGAACATTATTTCATAAGACATTCAGGTGCGAATAGGACTTGTTCACACTAAGAATTTAAAGCTCCAACATTGTTTTACATCATGTTCTGATCTTACAAGTTATGTTGTATTGCATGAGGTCTTTTCACATAAAGCACAATGCTATAAACACAACTTATTTGCCCTTTTTACTCATGACAATCAAAGTAGTTCTTTAACAAAAAATGGACATACTACCAGGAGAAAAGACCTACATGTATCTGAACAATATTCAAAGCCAAAATAATTTTGATGGGAAGTTACAACTATAGTATGACCCATCCATAATTATTTTGAATGTCAAATTCTACAAATTAAGTCTAAAATGTATTGTTTGTCACATCGATCCACACCTTTTACATACAATGCTTTTTGTTCCACTGAATATAGTATATTTGTGTCAAAATAAGTTTCAGTACCTACCATAAGCCGAGCAGCACATTTTCAATATTGCATTCATGGGCTTCCATCTTGTATAACATAACTCAGAGCTAAAAACAGCCCCCTCTTTAAAATGACATCTTGTTATTGAATAACTCGGTCTTATTTCATCACAACTCTGGCTGTTGACATTTTGCACTTATGTCCCTTCCCATAAGATAGCTGTATATATAACTACATAGGACGGAAGCAATAAAGAACCTGTTTTCTCTCTCTTACCATCATCCTCACCCCTACTCAATTTATTTCCCTACAATATTGGATGTGTCTATATAGCAATATGAGAAGGATGCTGAGCCGATCAGCGGACCGCTGCCGGACCAGCGAGTCGACGGACCGACCGCGTGGGCAATATTGGTATAGGAATAGAATAAAAGATGCATAGCTGCTTTGTAAGAAATGATAGATGTTCATTATGGAAATAGATGAATTTGCTATTAAAAGCAAGCAATGAATAACAAATGTCAGCTTCCATTATGCAAGCATTATTATGGAATTGTGCTGTGAAATTACAGAAATGACAAACGTCAGTTTGTTTAGTTGCACTAAGGAAAGGAAGTATACAATTTAGCATTTATATAGGGGAGAGGGGTGACAATGTAAATGCATGTCTGTCAATGTTTAAAGAATTCATCACTCCTTCCATGCATTTTATCTGGTTACCTTCAAGACAAAAATGGTATGTATCAACTTTATACTTTGTTATTAAAACCAATAATAGATTCTGGGTTAATTCTGTTGATTTTAATCATGGTATTTTTGCCTATAGTTGATAGGGAGGTAAATGTTAAAACTATTTTACATTGCGTTTTTGTGTATGGTACCTACTTATACATAGAGGGCTATTAAAATGTATGAAATGTTTTTAAACATTACAAACAGCCCATTTCCTCTGTTTGAAGCCAGAAGGGTATTAACTCATTGAGTTGTACAGAGTTGAATGCCCTTCTGGCTCTCAACAGACTACATACCAATATAACTACCACAAACTTTATTATTCTAAAAGAGCTAATTGCACTTTTTTAAGAACAGGTCATTGTTCCATTTCAATCTAATTGCACAGATAAATTCCATTATTTCATATTCAATTATAAATATGAATATTATATAGAATTTCCTGCATATGGTATGGAAAGGGTTAAGCATAAACCCTCAGTGATGTGAATGTAAGCTGACTACACAAGGTCCTATGGGGTCTCTGGGTGTCCCACAGAGAGACTGGTACTCCCATTACACCGGTTTCATCACACCTCTTCACCATAGGTGTCACAGTTAGGAGTCCCATGAAATACGATCACCAGCCCACCCCAAACTAGAAAAAGTTCAATGCTTTGTGTTGATTTAAACCAAACTCATTAAGAGAATTGAGGATCTGTTTTTAGAGTTATCTCTGAGAAATTTGATAAAATTCTTAAGTTGAAGTTCTAAAAATTTCTTCTTTTACTTGCAGGAAGTGGATATATTTAAGGTGTCAATCAGAACAAAAAAGAAGACCATTCTTTTGATAAGATTTTAAATATTGCTTTGTAAAGAGCAAGCAAATGTACTATCACCTTGAGGGTAAGTATACTGTACTCATTAGTACTGCTTGCCATGTAATTATCATTTGTTCATCTTGGAGAATACAACCTGCCCGACATAGCAACAGTTCAAACTGTGTGGAGACTAAAGTTGGAGAAAGACACTGACATGAAGATAGAGAGAGAGAGAGAGAGGATGAGAGGGAAAACAATTAAAGAGAGAAGAGAACAGTAGATAAAGAGACAGACAGAAAATGGATAGGAAATGAAACAGAAATAGAAATGACTGCTCCAAAATCCATTTGAAAGAAATACATATATCAGGAAGAAAAGTACATGTGGATAGATATATGAGATTGAAACTGAATGTAATGAACAATAAGGAATTGCAGCACACTTGCGAACTATGCAACCAAAAATACCAATAAGCGCAGCCCTCATTAGCGATTCATAGATGTTCAGCCGAGGGCAGATTCTGAACAAAGGCCTGCCCGGCAAGTTCAAGCAGAGCCTGGAAGAAAAAGTACTATTTAAGCTGGAATTGATGAGTGCTATAACCAAGAACGAAGGCTAGTTCAAATTAACGCTAATTCTGGCGAAATTTTGCGTGATTAGGTGCGAACTGTGAGAGGGCACGGCTCGGCACTAACGAGGTGTGAATTAGGCACCAACGACAAAAACACTCGCGGAATTAACTCCGCCAAGTTCGCTCACGATAAGGGGGGAGAACAAAAGAAGGATGTACGTCAGCGAAGCAACTTGGGGACCTGGTATGACAATGAGTGGAGCAGAGCTGAGCAGTGGTGGTATGGTGAGAGGATAAAAGAGGAGAGAAGGGGAGAGAGAGAGGGGAGAGAGAGAGAGAGGGGGAGAGGGGGAGAGGGAGGAAGAGGATGAGAGGGAGAGAGGGAGGGAGAGAGAGAGGGAGAGGGAGGGAGAGGGAGGGAGAGAGAGAGAGAGAGGGGGGAGAGAGAGAGGGAGAGAGAGAGAGGGAGAGAGAGAACATTCTTGTAGATGATGGGGATTGTATCTGAAAAGAAGAGAGCAGTAAAGGGCAGGAAGATGTGAAGAGGGGATAAGAGAAAGAGAGAAATGGGGGAGAGGGAGGGAAGGAGGGAAGGAGGGAAGGAGAGAGAGAGAGAGAGAGAGATAAGGTGAGTAAGAAAGGACAGAGAAGAGAGAGAGGGTATGATGACAAGTTATTACAAGATCATAAAATTGAAAGAAAGAGAAAGAGGAGAGATGGTGGACAGAGGAAAGCAAATGGAGGGAGCGAAAGAGATTGAAAAATATGAAAGAAGAAGGAGCAAAAGACGAGAAGAAGATGGAGTGAAAGAAGAGGAGAAAGTAACAAGACAATTTGAGGAAGATGGAGTAAGAGAGAAACAAAGTCAGCAAAAAGTAATGCAACTGAAGAGCATTCTTATAGATTGCTGTAATAGGACACAATATTTCAGATAATCTTTCAACGCAGTCCGAGACGACCTTGGAAAAACACCAAGCTAGTTTAAACTTGATTGGCGTTTAATCAAAATTGTGGGTATTTAGTGAACAGGTTATTGAGAGAAAAGGAGATAAAGAGAAAAGAGGAAAAGGCAATCGTCTAATTTTGTTAGATCTGTAGATCTGATTGGGCTGATGACATATTGAAGTAGTTATATCACGTACACACAAGTCCAGAGTACAAGTACATGTACGCTAACAGTGTGGTTGTACGACACTTGCTCCTGTGAAAATTGCTCTACAGTAATTTCCTGCACTAAATGAATTCCTCACTTTAATCTTGGACCCAACACTTTCATCAATCATAACTCTAACCCTTAGCCTAAAATCTAATCGCAACCTGAAATCCAAACTTGTATTTTGACAAAATAAAGCTGGAGGGATTGTCATCGGAGTAACTTAGGATCACCAAGAATGTCCGAGTATTTAAATGCACTATGGATATGTCTCAAAACAAAAATGTAAGATATCAATCATATTCAAAGATCTTGCAGGTTCATGATCAGAATTTATTTATTTATTTATTTATTTATTTATTTCTGTTATTTATACAGGGTGGCACATTGTGGTCTTCCATGTGGCCTTGTTTGGTCAGAATAAAACAAATAACAGCAGCAAAAACAAAATAGATAAACACACAAGCATATAAACAGGTAAAATACAAATTAATCGATGGAGCAAAAAGCACAAAATCTCTTGGATTATATATTAGCTTACACTGGGCCTACGATAGTTCATAATTCACCTGTTAGGAGTCAGAAAGGTGTTTAGCTCTGTATAAACTATACGACCTTATGCCCTCTTGGCTCCAAACAGATGAATTATTCCTTCAAGAAATACTGCATAGTATTTCAACCAAAAAAGAATTAGAATGCCGAATGAATGAACAGATTTTGATGAATGGAAAATGCTTGTACTGAAAATGTTATGGTCCAAATATTTAATTCTCTGCTGCAACCGCGCTAATAAATCAGTGAACTTATTATATTCCAATATTCGGGATATTTAGACCATATGGGCTTTTAATAGTGAAATACAATGGTCAGTTGCTGAAGTTTTTACGGTGTGTTTATACCACTGTCATGACTGACCTGCATGGGGATGATTTAGCGTGTGGTATATCTTTGGTTTAGAATCTCTTTACAGGTCTTTGTGTGTTGTGTTTCTGAAAGCGATCTCTCTTAGGTATGGAACTCTATAGACTGTATTGTGTGTGCCACTCATGTTGAAAGTGTCCACATGTTATTCATCAACCTAAAATGCTCCTTTACCAGAATGTTTTAGAATATAATAGTTCAAGTGGTCTTGCAAATTCATTTTTTTCATATCACCAAGACTAAAGAGTCTGTACTGATTTTATTAATGAATGTGGCTGTCAAAATTCTTACAGCAGAAGTATCAGTGTCGGGGAAAGGGTTTCATAAAACTTTCATTGTAATTAATATCCATTGTACATGTAACAGTACCAGTAGTGGCAGAGGTGGTGCAAGTAAAAGTGGTAGAAACAGTAATTGTAATAAAAGTGAGAGAAATATTAATCAGGGGTAGTTTAGAAAGAGCAGAAAAAGTAACAGGATGAGAAGATACATGAAAGTTAATAAAGAAAAAAAAAGAACAAGAGGATTTGAGAATGTCTACATATTCTACAAAATGAAGATTAAAGGAAATACAAAGTTTTGGGAACTTTTGAAAATTGGGTGGATAGTGAATCTTTACAATTTTGATATATTTGGAAGACCCTGTTGATGTATTATAAGCACTAAAAAAATTAACCCCTAAAACACTTCTGTTTTCGAGAAAAATTGAATATAAAAATTTACCGGTGCTCCTGGTAAATGTTGATAAATTTCAAATAGTGCTTATGTCCGTAAAATGGTAGCTGCGACCATGAAAATCTCAGAATATGTAGTTGTGATATATAATTTCCAAACGGGAATAGCAAATCGGTCAATTTTAGTCAAGAAACATTGTTTCATAGTTAAATTAATATCTTGACCTTGAGAGGGAGCTATACAACATAAAGAGTTTATTATTTATAATTTCATGACTTTAGACTCGATTTCAACCGCGACAACGATCAATGAATATTGTAGGAACGCATATGCTTCCAATATGTTAATTTGAACCACATTCATGACCCCATACCAAAAATTTGTAATACCTTTAAGTCCTCAAGTTGAGGACAAAATATTTATCTTCATCTTTACAAAAAGTAAATGAAATATCATTCACCAGAGTTAAAGTTCAATCAACATCAGTCTGTCACAGAGCCCATTAAATAGGTATCATAAATTTATGTTTATTTTCTCAAAATCTGTGGTCCAAACAGATATTCGTGGAACCATGTCGGCACAGGGTGACACGCTACTGGTACCCCATAGACTATCAACACAGTAGACCACCATCGAAAAAGAAGAAGAGGAAAATGGCGCTGAATTCTTTTTGTGGAGAGTATGAAAACTTGTTTGTTATTTCAAGAACCGTCGCTTGATATCAAAGAGGAGGTTCTATTGCTAAGCTGGTAAAAAGAAAAGAAGATGTTTCTCCCAATAGCTCAGTCTGGGTGATATCGCTTTTTGCTGGGCCCCCATGCCGATGATGCCAATCAGGGATGTTTATACGGTGATTACATGCGGTGGGGGGAGCAGCGTGATGCAACGACTGGCAAGGACGTCGGATTGGGTTGGTTAGGAGAGTCTTTGGGGGAGGGAGGAAATCTGTTTGTTTCGCAAACACCAAAGTGTTTTGTCATGGTGAAAATGTTTTCATTTGATTACTCATATATCATGTGAGTTATCAGTTCAGTATGGGAAAATCAGCATCTGATGAAAACTTAAACGAATGGAACTTAGAAAAGAGTTAATCATTTCCTTTACAAATCTGAAGTAATATCATGGTCATTTATCTTTCTATTCAGTTGGCCATTTCCTTGATCTCAATAGAGTACTGGTAATATTATTTTAGTACATGAAACTTAGATACTTAATTTCAAAATAGGTTTCTAAAAAGAGAATTTAGCACCATACCTATCTCCTGCACTTCCTTAAACATTAAGGAACATTAAGAAACATGATTTCATACTCTTTACAACTATTTTTTCTAATTTTGGAATAATTCCTTACTATTAAAATGACTTCCTCATTATCTTATCAGAAATGAGTTAGTAATACATTTATTATTGTAAGCATTGGGTCTACATAATGCTTTTTCTGAACCATTTTAAGTGTGATTTTCATTCTGTTTTTCATACCCTTTCCTTGGAGAAGCAAGGACCCCTTTTCATAATTTTGGAATGATTAACTTCATCATTATCTGATAAAGGTTTAATGGCTAACAGACCACATTTCATTGTTAGCATTGAAACATACTTCCTAAGTTCCTATACACTTAACTTTTTTGGAAATGATTTAATACGGCTAGAAAACATCATACAAAGATAATAAATAAAAAAAAAGTTTTTATATCTCTTTGTCTCAGAGAAGTGATGATCATTTTCATTACTTTGGAATCGTTTTTCTCTTTTTTAAAGTCACTTCAACAGATAAGAATGTCTAGACAGTCTATACAACACGTTCTTAAACATTTTGGATATGATTCCATAGCATTTTAACTCCTTTTGTCTTTGAGAAGTGAGGATCGTTTTGCAATTTTGGACCATAATCTATAAAAGTCACTTCATTCTTTTTTTTGATGTAGTTACATAAAATGGAACGTGTCATGGTTTCCATCACAGCATAATTTCCCAATTCACTTGAGAAATAGAAAGCAAACACATTAATACATGAGGAATGAAAATGGGTATTTAGCGACCAGCGGGGAACTGCAATCATTGCCGTCAATTGGAAAAAACAATTCCCAAATCGGCAACAGCCCCGAGCGGTTTAATAGCACCAAACAGGTTCATAAAACAGCAAAAGATCTCCTGTTTTCCATCATGTATTAACACATGTTGTACCCCTGGCATACACAGCATATCACAATTGCTATAATGTCAGGTCGGTTTAGAGCTAAACGGTTCCAAACGTCCAAGAATTGTTCTGTTTTCTGTCACGTTTTCTCAACGACACAGACTGAGAATGACTCGGTATGTACTTCTATTATCTGCTGTGCTGAGCGCAAGAAGGGTATTAACATATATACCCTTACACAGGGTTAATGCCCTTCTAGTTCTAAACAGACAGTTTGAAGGTAATTATATTTGATCCCAAGTTTCCTGACCCAAGTATTTAACAAAATGCATTCCTACACATAGAGATTTAGAGACTTTGCATACAATTATGGTGGTCAAACAAAATAATCTGTGTTGTTGACTATTTCAAATGGGCCTTGAATGCAAATCTGTTTCCATATTCTAAATCCAACAGTTTTGCAAGGATATCCTGTTTATTTCATCCTGTTTATTTCATCCTATCGTTGTTCCCTTCTTATTTTAGGAGTAAATACCTGCATAGTTAGAACTTAGACAAAGGAATGGTGAACATGTATAGTTGCCTAAATGCAGGACCACTGTGAATTATCAAATCTTTTCTACGTTTCATCCATTTTACATGAGATAGGAAAATGTTTTCTTATAGGTTATTATGAGAAGTAACAAATTTCTTTTAAATCTACTTCTCCTTATAACTTCTGTTCTGAGGGGTGTCGATACATATCATGTTGAATAGATTCCAATGCCATTTTAGCTTTCAATAAATGATACACTGTATGTTATACAGTGTAATTACCATGCACATTTTTTTATTTAGAGAAATTTGAAACTGACTATAAACGAAAATATTATCAATTGCCCCCATGTCCATGAAAAAACCCATCCTTTTCATATTTGTTTATGTTATTTTATGTGACACCACTTAAATGTCTGCTTCAATTTAATTCTGAAAATGCGAGATAGTGATGAAATGATGGCCTTGTATAACAGACTACTCATTCTACCACCACTTTTTGTTGGCAATGATCACCAACAAAGTCTGGAGCCAAAGACTATACCAAGGAGACTTGACTGCTGTAAGTTCAAGTGTACATTGTAATTGGCACCCTGGGTTAACCAATATCAAAGCAATTTGTCACTCACTCCCGCAATCTATTCCAACATTTTTTTTTCCTACAGCATGGTGTGGGGATGGGGCATACTTCTCCTTTTTTTAATACCCACAAGGTTATTTCAAGTCAGGACGATACCATAAAATATGAATCACGGCTTTGGTTCTAAGCCTTTGTTGTGGTCAGTTCAGTGTTTTATGTGACAGGCTCGGGTGGTCATTCACACAACTGGTCATTCACAAAACAGGAAATTTATACAAAATTCAAGAAAAATTGTATAAATAGGGTCAGCTTGTGTCATGGGCATAGCTCAAAGTATAATGTAGAAGCTGGTTGTATCAGCATGGGTTAATGGTAGACAATCATATGAGGGTTGGACCCTGATTCTTTTTCTCTTCTTCTTTCTTACGTTTTATTTGAAATTCTAAAACCTTTGATAATCAATGTATTTTATTATACATTCTGCAAGTCCTGTACAATGTTTTATTACAAATCTTTATACACTGTCACATGAGATGATATTCGTTCCATATTGTGTAGCTTTATACATGATATGGATGAGACGTCAGTAGTTCTATATTGTTAGCTGTGCAGGTTTTCGCATCACTATACAATGAATTCTGCTTGTGTGAATGGGGGAGGTTTGAAAGTCCAGTGGCAGTGGTATCCTTGTCTATGGTGATGTTCAAAGGCATCTTGTTTAGGGTGTAGAGGAAGTGTCTTTGTGGTTTTGTAATCTCCCAAGAGACAGATCTTCAATATGGCCTCATAATTTACAGAAAGCAATGTCAATGTCCTTAAAGGGCTGTAAAGATATCTCAATATGAAATACTGCAAAATTGAAGAAAAAGAAAATGGAATTATTTACAGTATATATTAGTTCCTCACAATTTAAAAAATAATTTGCTCTAGTTTAGGGTAAATTTCAACAGTGGTCATCTTATGCCAATTATCTATCTACCCGTATATTGCTTGAATTAAATCAATTTAAAAACATTTTCTGACTGATTATAATTTGAATATATTGGTACATATTTTGGTGGAAATTATGGACAAAATTGCTTCAAAGCTTGAAATCCTAGAACTTACAGTTTTAATTATCACTTTCTTTTAATGATTTATTTTTCCTATTTAAGATGCACAGTATGAAATTCAGAGGCAAACCAACTTTTACAAGTGTACCATCGATCAACTCATAATCTACATTTCTATTATTAAATATAATATAATTGACTTTTTAGAGATTCTTTAAAAACCGACATTCTCTCTTTAAAGTGTTTAATCCCTGAGAATAAAAACAGAAAGACTCTGGGATTTGTAAGTACTCCAACATTCCCCAGGAATGTTTTACAGCGATAAAGACCTTTGGGTCTGTTGAAAGATCCAGTAAAATTTTTATGAGACTTTCTTGCCGACTTTCTTGCCGCCTGCCCATATGTTTCCCAATTTGATTGTAAATAACTTTCAATCTCGATATTGCTCTTTGTGCTGTTCATGCTGATATGGTGGAAAGGTGTAAATTTCTTCTTGGATTAGTGGAAGATTCCTTTCAATCATCAGGCCACAGACATGAAGCCCCCCCCCCCCCCCCCCCCCCCCCCCCACTGTCACGATGGTGGGGTTGGGTGTGGTGGCTACAGTCTGTTGCAATTTAAACATTAAGTCATTCTGCTCTGAGCTTATATCACATTAATACATTCTTTGCATGAATGAAATATTGTCCAAGTATTATGTTCAAAGGAAGTCAATGCTACATCCTTATATTTTTCAGAAAGTACAAAGAATAAAATATGAATTCCAAAACAGCTCAGGTTGGATTCTATGGAGAGTGTTATGCCAAAATCAAACAGTATAAAAAAGATAGGTTACACTGCTTTTCATCTATGTTTACTTTCACCCCCCCCCCCCCCCCCACCCCCCCCCCCCCCCCCCAAAAAAAAAGGGGGGGGACGGGGGCAGCTGTGACACTAGAAAGCTATCTCACTTCTTCCTCTAACCATGCTAACAGTATAATAAAATACTTGCAGAATATATTGTCATAGTTAAATCTGTTAGGACCTAGAAGGGTGTTCACTCAGTACAAGATTAGTGAATGCCCTCAGCTCTCAACAGCTATTTTTTATGACTAATGTTGGTAATGATTTTATCACTTTTCCACCAATAAATTAATCAATCAGGTATTCATACTTTCGCCTCTCTGGTTCATTTTATTTCTTTTCATTAGAATCAAAATAACTTAAATCTTTGGTATGCAGTGGTTCTACTTGTCCCTGCAAATGTTTTATTGCCATTGGTAGTTGCTAATTCCGCAGAAGAAGGACTTCCACGAAGCAGCTGACGTTACGAGGACATTTGTATATTAGCACCTCTAGGTCATATCAGTATATGAAATTACATTTGCAGTGGGACATTTTTCCTATGTATTGTGTGAAGGAAAAATTCCTCTTTCATTTAAACCATTTAATAAGAGGGGAAAGAAATGCATACATGTACATTGAATACAGGTCATTCATTTACAAGGGGGAGGGGAAGGATTATTCTATGGTTACATGTAGGTGACACAAATTGTACTCTATTTCATTGTGTCTCTTGAAAGGCAAAGGCAGATATGGTGAAATCTTCTGTAACTTTATTATTGTATTTAAAGAAAGAAATACAATTCTCATCAAGAGCACATGTTAATAATCCTTAGATTAGAATTAGTGAAACTGACATGCATCACGATGGTAAGAATGGAGAAAGAAGAATCAAGGGAGACAGGGAAAGAGGGAGAGAGAGAGAGAGAGAGAGAGAGAGAGAGAGAGTCTAGAGGGAGAAGGGAGGGGGCAGAACCTTCACATGATAAGAAAAGAAAAAGTTTTAGAGAAAAGCCCAAATTGAGCATGCCTCTAAAAATATAACTGTGAGTAACTCACCAGAAATCTACATTGATGGCAATGCTAACAATTTGGAGTGTGTCCACACAGTCTTGACAGGTCATATGTAAATTGACTCACTTGGTAATGAGAAATGTACACATTATTAAAATACCAATGGTCCCTCTGCTTGGGTCATGTTCAGGCAATGCAAACAAGTTTCACTGATACTATTTCTCTGATCACCTTACCCCTCTTTCCTTTCTCGTTTCTTCCTCTCTTCCTCTTCTATCTCTCCTTCTCATTCACTCATTCTCCTTCCTTCTTTCTATCACTTTTGCCTTCCTTCAGCGTAAATCTGTTAGAAGTAAAATGGCATCTCTCTCTCTCTCTCGCTCCAGTTCTCTCTCTCTCTCTCTCTCTCTCTTCTCCTACCCCCTCCTCTCTCTCTCTCTCTCTCCATTTCTGATCAATCTCTTTGAAGTAGTGCTGTAACATCACGGATATCTCCAATTCCGTTTAACCGCCAGTCAAAACCGGACGGTTTTCGGTTAAACGATTAAAAAAAAAAAAAAAAAAAAAAAAAAAAAAAGTTTTTTTTGTGGCGGGAAGGATTTTCATTTAACTGCGAGCTGCATTTGAAGGCGCCGATTTGTGCTTGTGAACTTGTCACAAATAGTAAAAATGTTGTTTTTAGAAGAATGTGTAAGTGTACATTAAAAACAGTAGAGAACTTAGGATAGAACCTTGTGGTATACGCGGTGTGTAAAAGTAGGATGAATAATTATTATAAGATACATATTGAGATCTATTACAAAGATTTCTTTCAAACCAAGATGACAGACAAATTGAAGTGTTGTTCTAGTTTCAGAGTGGTGAGTCAACACACAGATAACTGAGCTGGGAGACATTGCCAGGCATAGTGCCAGGTGGAGGGGCATAAATCAAAACTCTTTAAAAAAAAAAAAAATAAATAAAAATAAAAAAAAATATTTAAAAACAAAACAAAACAAAACAAACAAAAAAAACGGGAAAACAAAACCGTCCAATTGAAAACGGAATCCGCCATGGGCGGTCGGATACCGGACGGTTAAACGTTTGACTACAGCACTACTTTGAAGTTACCAGTATTTGGGTGTATTTCTATTTTTTCAGGGTATGCAACTATGCATCACTTTTTCCCTTCTTTTATTACACGGGGTGGGAATCTCTTCTTCTTCATATAATAGTGATACACTCAGCCATCCATTTCATATATTTCATGATAAAATTCTGCAATAGATAAGATATAGGCCTGCTTCATAATATTTTCATATCCCCCCCCCCTCTCTCTCTCTCTCTTCTCCCCCCCCCCCCCCCTCCCCCTCCCCTTCTTTGAAGTCCAATCTGTTACAGACCTGTTCAAACAAAGACCCAGTCTGCTCTGTGTCTAGACTCATTACAGGTTGGTCAACTTTCAATCGGGTCCTCAAATTAGACCTAAATATTTGCTCTTTTAACTCAAAATTTGATTACGAACCCTAATGAGACGAAGGGAGTTGTTCAGAATCCAAACTGCTCTACAATATATTTCATCTCAGAATGATAATTTTCTCTTGCAAGCTGGAGCCAATTAATTTCTGGCAGAAAGTGATTGACAGTTTGCACAGTGAAGTATAGGCCTGTTTTCATCAGCTCGAGATTGCCAAATATCCCGCTATTTGAACTATCCCGATCGCAAATTATCCAGTTAATTTGCGCCTTCATCAGCCTGAAGTTGCAATTAGCGGGATATTTGGTCAAGATAAACTTCCCAAGATATCTTGGGCTATAGTTTGCACAATATCCAGCTATTGGTCCCTAGCGTCCTCACCAGCCTGAATACTCGCATTATGCGTGAACGCTGAGCAAAATATCTCAAGCTAATTTCTCGAGCTCGAGTTTCAAGGTCGAGTCTCGAGCTGATGAAGACGCGATTTGTAACTTCAGGATTATTTCCCAAATCATAAATAGCGGGCTATTTGGCAATCTCGAGCTGATGAGGACAGGCCTACAGTGAAGTATGAGACACTGTGCAAACATAATATAAGAAAAGTCAAGATAAGAGGTAGAACATTATTATTTGGAACTGAGTGAATTATTTTAGAAAAGTTAATGATTGATAAAGCATTCTTGGTGTCATGTGTCATATTCATACAAAGCTAACAAAACTCAATGATCAAGAAATAGGGGGGGGGTGTGGTTTGGAAATATAGGCTGCACATAATAGTAAATAAATCCACTGATAACAATATTGCAAGGGAATAATTACACACAAAAGAGATAGGAGTGGCAGGCTTGAGAGAGAACAACAAAATGATGAACTCACAAGAAAGAATATAATCTGGATGGGAAGAACAGACAGAGCGAAAAAGAACAAGAACTAGAAAGACAGTGAGAAAGAAGAAAGAAAGAGAGAGAGAGGGAGGGGGTTGCTGCTTTGCAGAAAGTGTCAGTAAAACTGAAGAGATGAAGAAATTATACACATTAGATTGTGTGTGTGAGAGGGTGAGAGAGAGATATAGATAGAAAGACAAATAAAGAGGAGACCAAGAGAAAGAGAGAAGAGAAAGAGGCAGAGACAGAAAGTATATGCAAGAGACAAAGAAACAAAGTTAAAGAAAGAATGAGGCAGGTAGAGAAATTAGAGAGACAGAGACAAAAGTAAAATTTTGAGAAAGAGAAAGAGAGAGAGAGTTAGACAGACACAAAGAGAGAGAGAGAGAGAGAAAGAAGGAAAAAAAGATAGAGAAAGATAGACAGAGAGAGAGGGGGAGAGAGAGAGAGAGAGAGATGAAGCTGAAGCTGGTGCCAATGCCCATAGACACAAGGCCAGTTAGCCTTGCTCTCTGGTTTACCCATTACATTTCTCTGCATATCAATTTACTATTAATAATCAAAACCTGATTGATTTAGAAGGCTGAGAACCAAACCAGAGTCAGCAAAAAGCTAATAAATGAAATGAATATCTATGCTTCCAAAACTAATTTCATCCTGGTATTGCGCCATTCACATACAAATTACAATACTCTGACTCTCTGGCAAAAAAAAAAGCTAAAAGCACTACCAGGAACAAAAAAGTTAATCCCTATTCTTGCTGCTCAGCAGTCGAAAGATTGCAGAAACAAATCTATAAATCAATACTCGGGATTGCGGCAACCAATGCTTAAAAGGAATCGGCTTATATCAATTCTGTTTTAGTTAGAATTATTGTCGATTGCAATCATACTTTTTTTTACTTGATCCGAATTTGAATTAATTGTCTACTTATCGATACCCACTGGCATGCTCATGAATTATTCATAAGGTAATAATTCAGTTTAAGGATGCCTCATATTCTTTGCTAGGTTTCAATGATTTATTATGCGATCATTTGATTACGATTGCATGTGATGTACTTGCAAATGATAAGCCTTGTCTCGCCAATAGAATATGATTCTAGCAAACTACTGTGCGTCAGGTATCCTGGTAACAGTATTGATTTTTCCCCGATTTTTATTCGCTGTTATGAAAATTTGTCAAAGGCAGGAATCACAAAAAGCAACGTTGGTATCACCTGCGCGCTCTTGGAAAAGGTGTAAACACCTCAAATCACTTTCAAAAATGAAAATGTCACATAAATATAGATATACAGAAGACATAATAGCGAGTATAATAAAAATATCTGAGGTGCTTCAATTGAATATTGAGCAGTAGGAATTGACTTGCCATAGGCAGAACACATTACTGGGAAATGGAAATGGTTTTGAGCCTAGTTACATCGACCCATCCAGGATAGGTATTATCTGATTTAATCAGCCTTTTCAGGGCAAATTGGCAAGAATTGTTGTTGTTGTTGCTTTTACAGTCTCAAACACATATCTATCTCGAATTGAAACTGTATGGCTAGATACTGTATATTGCAGAAAAAGACAAACTTATTTGTTATAAAAATAACGATCTTGCATAAAGACTTTGTGACTGTGTTACCAATCTAAAATATTTAGTCAGTGGTAAAGTTATAATCATAACATATGCCCTCAGAAATTCAGTAAAGCAATTTAAAATTGCACTACTTCAAAATGAAAGTTACAAGAAATTATTTCCTGAACGAATAAACAAGCACTTGTACTGATTGGGGAGTTATAAGTAAGAACAAAACTATGAAGCTAGTATACACAAACATATGGCATGGCCAAATACCAGCAACTAATTTGAGGCATCGTTTGGCAATAAACCTCAAAATTATTGGCATGCTTAGAATTGCTAGTATTTTGAAATATGTTCATATATCAAGAGCTTGGGGTTATATAACAGTGGAGAAATAAATCAATCCTCATTTTATACTCACCTAATGTTATTAGCAGACAAGTATATATCCAGAATGACGTTGATTTCCTTTTGAAAGCCATTGCTTTCGAAAATGAGTTATATCCACAAGAAATTGTTTCCACAAACATGATGAAAGGGTAATCCTTGCGGCTCGGTAGCTAGGTAGCTATTTTTTTATCTCCAACAAATCAATGAGATGCTTTGAACATATTTAAGTAGATGCAGGGAACTGCAGCTCCAGAGTGCCTGTGTTTATCCATAAGATTCTTTGCATTGGCTACCAAGAAATACTTCCTCGCAATCTGGTATGACAATATGTCATCAAAGTAGTTTCCTTTTCGAATAAGACAACAAACTATTCTCGTCCACTAGCAAAAATATTCACTGATTGATGAGGTATGAATTCCTTCTGAAATCCCCTCAATTTTTAAGAAATGCGATCACAAGTTGTCCCAACAAGGTTATAGCTCCGTGATTTCCGTGAGACGTAATTCTTCGGCGAACGCACGGAGTTCCAGAACCTAGATTCGGTTACCTCCAATCATCTGGAGTTGCAATCGTAGCGGCGTACTGACGGACAAGGGCAAGTCAATTGGCCGAATCGTTGTAGAGCGCCGCCGGGACGAGAGTTCACTACGGAGCCAAGGCAGGGGTCCTTGTATTGGTAAATGTATACCTGTAAGGGTATGAGGGCGATGAGTGACGCCCGATTTGGAAGGTGGGGATAGGAACGTGCCTCTAAGCCCCGAATGGAGTCGAAGATATCCCTCGCAGATGCTAAGGTGCTTGGCTGGCAAGGGGTTAAGAAGCTTGAGAGTCTCCGGAGACGAAGACGATCGTTGCACTCTGCCACTCGGTAGTGACTTCTGTAACTGTCTCCCTCGAGACACCTACTTGCTACTGTTATGGTAATCAGTTCCACTCCTAGATTCACCGCTTTTCACCCAAGTAAACCGTGTCGCAGCCGGCATCCAGAATAACTCCTCATAAACAGAAACCAAACCAGTGTCAAGTTCCTTTGCTCTCCTCGCTCCTCTCAAAACCCAATTTTGCGTATATCCGGTTAGCTCAGCACCTCATATCATATCGACATCATTTTACAGTATAATCTTGTATGCATACACATCGCAAATATGCCAGTAAGCGATACGCTGCCGGTCGAGAAGTGCACTGTCAAGTACTTTTTGACAGCAATTTGGGGGAGGAAAGAGAAAAATGATGCATGATATTGATTCTGTCATGCCATTCCTCGGAAGATGGTTGATGAAGTTACAGCGTTACCATCTCTATGATCTCCGATCTTCTTGAAAGTGATCAAGCAAAGAGCAGCCTGTACTATACACAATATCCTGATACGTCCGATGTGGAAGATCAACAAAAGCGGAGTTAAACTTGACGATGCAGTAATTGAGACACTGAGCTGCCAGCACTGTCACCGGCATAAGTCTCAAAATAACATTAAATATCCTCAGAAATCCAGGGATTTATGAAGCTTAGGCTCAACATGCAATGCTCAATCGCTACACAGTTCCTAACCAAAACTCAGATCCGAGTCTTGAGGCCGAGGGTGGAAGGGTTAATGTCCTGACGAAGGAGCCCCAATGATATTTGACGAGCGGTTCGTATCCCACTTGACGCAGAGATAAATATCACCGTTAAGCCCTGTCGACTGTTGGTTCAAGCGGTCGTTACCGATTTGCCTCTCCAAATCGTCCCCTCATTAACATTCTTACAGAGTCACTCTGTATTTCTGCTCTTCTTCTTCGTAGTACAGTTCAAAGAAACTCTCCAAAGCCTAAATAAGTTCTGCAATCGAAATTCTGATTTAACGCTTTGCTGGAGACAGAGCGCAATCCAGTTGGCAGTAAAAATAACTATGGTTGATTTATAGAAACTCTTCAACATAAATATATCCAGATGATGCTTCCATATAGATAGTATTCCAGATCTTTATTCCAGCAAGAGCAATATGGATTTCTCTCGTTATTTGGTGAATCTCGATCAGCTCAAAGATTAGCAGTGTGAGAATGAAAACACTTTATCTTCCAAGTTCCATAGATCCTTTGCTAATTGAATAATCACTTGGTTTCCACAAATGTTTTGACACCGCTTTCAACTTCCTCAACAGTTATTGCCTATTTCGTCTACAAAGCTCTGCTCCAATTTATTTTATTCCACAACTACCTTTCTTCCGCACTCTTTAGTAAATCCTTTTACACTTTGTAGGTTTCTCTCTAAAAAACAAGCTTCGCTGCATCCAATTTTTAAGTCCTCCTTTTCTCAGACATAAAGATCGAGAAAGGGTCACAAAATCTTCTTTTCTGTCCGTCGCTGGTAAGAATGTTCCAAGATATATTGCAAGGTTTCACGCGAAACTTCTCCAGACTCTTCAAAACTTTTTTAGAGGACTTTACCCCTCTTCAATGGGTAGCTGTCACTCTAAATCAAATGCAGGACATAATCCCTGAAAATCCAATGGTATGGTGGATTAATGCTTGCATGGAACTCTCGCTGTGGGATAAGAGAAATGTCTAAACGGATGTCTTCCAAGTAGCCTCATGAGAATGTCGGCGAATGAGAATGTCGGCGAATGACAGCGGCTCATTTAGTTAAATTAAAGAGAAGAGCCATTACAAAAGAAAGAGCTGATCAAAAGCTATCCAGCTCTCCTCGGCTGTTGGAGTATACAATGCAATAAGTGCGCCTGCATGGGATAGAGAGAGTATGTATTGAGATGAATGGATGTGGAGGGATTTTCACGTTGAGCCTGAGCTGAGAGCTCTCCTCATTTGCTGTGCTAAGTGCATGCTAGTCTGCACATGCAGACTCTAACTTGACACTTTAAACCAATATTCCATAAAGTCTTGAGCTGAGCCCACATCTATCAGTCTCTGGATGTCTCATGTTATCAGGAGCAGGTAAAATACAAAGCCTATGGTGTGCGGTAGACCGTGCTGTTGGCATAGTCTCGTCGTTCAGACATTGTTTAATGAACACCAGCTTATAAGGGTTCGTGCCTGCAGACCAAGACTAAGTGAGAGCTAGTCAAGTAGGAGGCGGACTTTACCAAGCACTCCTGGCCACTCACAGGGCAGGGTTTTGTTGGTGTGTGCGCTGAGCTACGAAGCGAGCACAGAGCAAGAGAGAGGGAGAGAGAGAGAGATGCATCACACTAGCAATGTACTGCATAATGATGCACTGTTAGTGTGTGTTTTAGATCTTTTTACCTGAGCGCTTAGCCAAATCGGAAGCGAACACTCTTCACTTTATCAGTCTATTTGTAGCTCCGTGGTCGATTACAGCACAATATTTTCTCACTCACTCTCTCTCTTTAGAAGGTTATCTAAAATTACCTTTGGTGTATATGGAGTAAAATCCTTTAATATCTCATCGGAAAGCATGAAATATCATTGTATCCTCCTAGATTATAGCCATGGAATACTCCAGACCTTCTAAAATAATGGCTCAATGACACACAGAATGCACAGAGATTAATCATTGTATCTTCATCGAACGCAGGTCTGTTTTTCCTTGAAACAAGATTTTCATGCCGCCAACAAGGATAAGTTTTACCACAATAGAAGGTATCATTGAAATTCATATATCCTTCACACAAAAAATTCACCAGTCATTTCAATGGCGTGTGTTTGTATCCCACCGCTGTCATCAGTTGTAAGACTCACACAAGACAAAACTAGTCTTACATGATTGTTGACTTGAGCTGCACTGCTATATTTTACTACATCTTCAAAATGGCTGCCAAGATGGCTGACATGCTGTCCATAGAACAATAACAACCAATCACAAGATTGTACATGAAGTAGGGAACCAATCGAGAGTCGAAGGAAAGATAGAGTGCCATGTGTCTATAGTGTGCTGGGTTGAATAGCCAAGAGATAGGAAGAGTGTGTGTGGTGCTATGGCAGGTAGTGTTGAATGGTAAGAAATGAATAGGGACAGAACAATAGAAGTTGAGAGCTTAACAGACATCAGATGATAAATGTAGGTCAGGAGTGTGCTGAAGCATAATGGATGTAGAGCTCACTGAAAATAAACAAGTAACTATTTTAATAGATCAGTACAATTAAAACCTTACACTGATAATCACTAATTCAGGAAAAAAATATTAATTTACAACACATTTCTTTTAAGTTTTAACTTGGGCAGAATATTCAAGTAAGCTATTATTGAAGTTCTTGCGTCCTGACAATCATAAAGAGCATATTTTCTTTTCATTAATTCATGCAGAAATGTACATGAAAGGGCTAATTAAATTTGTTGGCTGTCAGAATCAACTCAGGAATTTCAAACCTGTCAGAACATACACAATTGTGATACAAATTACATTTTTTTAAATAGAGATCCAATGTCAATTACATATTTTCAATTATTACAAAATCAATTACATTGTGTTTCCACTACTATAAAGTAAATTACCTTTTAGTGCAGCCTTTGAACATTTATTAATAGCAGGCAAAATATACATTAGGAAATATGAAGCATGAGTGCAAATTTTGGAGGATATTTTTCCAAGGCAGTACATGATTAAACTGATTTAAAACAAATTGCAAAACCTTTACAAGCTCCTATATCGCTACATGTCATTACCTAATACGCTTTCTTTTTTTGTTTTTGTTATCTAGGTCTATGTACATTATTTCACATCATGCATACTTCCATTTGCCCTACATATCTAAAAGTGAAGCAACTTATAGCAGACTTCAATTTGCCATTTGTCACTGTCCAAAACTTCAAGTCATTATATAGAAATTACAAAGCAATCCTAAAATGCAAATAGGCGGAATATACAATCAAAACAGAAAACAAACAATTCCGGGAGAAATTCAGGACTAAGTTTTCAAAACTATGTTTCCTCACATCATAATGAAGTGTTGTCTTGTAATGATTGGGAACACATCTAAGTTACAATTCTATTTAGGAATTCCTGCAACACTATATCATTAGTCAGTTTACACCACCTCAGGGAAAATGACCAGTGTTACCAAAGTCGAAACCTTTATAGACCACATTGGAGCATATCATAAAGAAACTTTGTCAAGTAGCAAATAGGAACATATCCAAGTTAAAATTCTATTTAGGATTCCTCCAACACTATACCAGGTAGTAGGCAGTTTATACTGACTTAGGTAGAGTCTTATCGTTTCCTTATTGAAAACATTTGATGAAATGTTGTCTGGTGTTAAATGAGAACACACCAAAGTTACAATTCTATTTAGGATTCCTCCAACACTATACCATTAGTCAGTTTACACTGCCCCAGGCTGATTCCTATTGTTAAGGAATTAGGGGTGCGACCATCGGTGGCATGCGGGATGGGTTCGTGCAAAAGGGAAGCCGAAAGGCTCGCTAGGCCGGGCGAAGGAGAACGATAAGAAAGAATCGTTCTGGTGCGGGCTGAGAACAGAGATTTGCTCATTTTTTTCCAGCTCAGATACATTGCTGAAAAGAAAGAAAAATATCGGTTTGCCGCCTGTTTCTTTAAAGAGGGGGAGAAATGGGAGCAGTTGTACTTTGAGGGGGAAAACAAACAAATGAAGGCTGGAAGGAAAGCATATGAATAGGAGAAAGAGGTGAAGAGAAAGAGAGGGGAAATGGAATGAGAGAGAGAGAAAGAGAGAGAAAGAGAGAGACAGAGAGAGAAGAGGGTTACATATAACAGAGATAGGAGAAAGGTAGAAAGAGGTCCATCAAGAAGGAATGAAATTAAGAGACAAGGAGATACAGTGAGAAATAGAGAAAGAGAAAGACAGGGAGAGAGAGATAGAGAGAGACCAAAAAAAAAGAGAGGATATTTTAGCTCACAACTCCTGAAAATTATTCTTCCACTTTTCCAAAAAATGTCAAGAATCAACAATGTTTAAATAGTAAGTGTGTTTTTCCTTAGAACACTTGTAAGGAGTCCCTTTACATATATATGGACAAAATGAAAACCACAGTATTTCTGACATTTTAGAAGCATTTCTTATAAATGTTATTTTCTATCCACACATTACGACTACACATAAATTGCAGTACAGAAAACTGACATTTTGAAGTTATTCCCCTGAATAATTGCTCTACTATTGACTCGAGATTGAGTTATTAATGAAAAGTGTTTGCATTCTGAATCGTTTCTGCTGTAACACAACACCACAAAATAACTTTTAAAGTCATCCGCATAGTCTTTGTGAAAAGCCTAATCCTATAACTGACACAAAACGTTTCCGCATTGTGTCCCAATAGTTGAATTCCACGGGGATACATTAAACATAAAGGGTGGTCGTACAATGGAAGGATACCGTGTCTAATCCTACTGTCGGCCTAATAGAATCTTTGATGAATGGCTCAAAACCTTTGGATTGTAATTGATCCTGTGGTGACGGCTCAATGGGCATCATCCATCCTATCATTTAAAAATAACTGCATTGTTCAGGAATTGCAGTGTATCATTGTTCATCCTATTATATGAAAGTGGTTTCGCACTTATAAGGCATTGCAATGA
This sequence comes from Strongylocentrotus droebachiensis, assembly GCA_035222895.1. NCBI lineage: Eukaryota > Metazoa > Echinodermata > Echinoidea > Camarodonta > Strongylocentrotidae > Strongylocentrotus > Strongylocentrotus droebachiensis. The sequence goes on from JAVYIG010004014.1 coordinate 92,015, forward strand.
CACATTGAGTGACTGTGCAACCATTTCAATGGTAGAATAACCAGAATATTAGTTAAAGGGATATTTGGAATATTTGAGTACTTATCGATAACAAATTATCAAAAAAATGTCTGTTTCGAACCAGAAGGGCATTTACTCATATCATTTTATGAATATGTCACCGAAATTGCTCTTTTTGCTGCTCCGGGCATGAAGAAACAATGACTTTCTCTCTACACTTTGGCATAAAGACTACTCCAGACAAAATAAAAAATTAAGACAAATTAAACACCCTATTCAAATTGCTTTTAAACATTGTAAAGTAAGTTTTACAGAATAAATTAATTGAAAATATTTAAGGAAATAGACAACTGGTAATTGAAATGTGTACATAGTCTTGTTGTGTACTATTTCCCTACAATTATGTCAAGAAATTGAGACACTAATCCCAAGATGAATATGTTTTCCAGATGGAAATGTAATTAGTAGAATCCTTTAAATTTCTGGCTTTTGAAAACAAGTGAGTGTAATTGTTTGTCATCTCACCACATGTATACAGAAGGAAATCTATGGAGATTTTAATCTGAACTTTTAATGTGGATAGGGGGAAGTCACTTTATCATCAAGACCTTGAAGATCATCTTAATTCATCAACATCTAATTCTGACTGCTTGCATAATAAACTTGAAAAAAATCTGCATGCAAGCACCCCAAGCACCTCCATTGAACCCCATTTCGATCTACATGTTTTTAGGTTTTATGGTTTAATCTATTTTGCAGCCAGACTTTGCTTGTAAGGTACACCTGGCATGTTAATCAAGGCATAAAAAAGTCAGTTCTGGTAAATTCAGGGATATATGAATAGAAAATAACACCTGTCTTGGCTTAATTGTCTAATACATTGCTGGCATACAAGGAAGTATAGTCAGTTTGGACAGGTCGTGTTTGAACATGTTTGAACACAGCACAGAGTTTGTGCCCTTTTGGCTCTAAGCAGACTATGTGCTGGTCAGTCATCACTAGTCATCTGTTTAGCGTCAGAAGGGCACTAACTCTGTATAAATTAATATGAGTTAAAGGTAATACAAAGTTTTGGTATGGGGTCATGAATTCGGTTCAAATGACATATTGGAAGCATATTCAGTGATTGTTGTCGCAGTTGAAATCGAGTCTAAAGTGATGAAATTGTAAATAATAAACTCTTTATGTTGTATAGCGCCCTCTTAAGGTCAAGATATTGATTTAGCTATAAAACAATGTTATTTGACTAAAATCGACTAATTTGCTATTACCATTTGGAATATATATATCACAACTGCATATTCTGAGATTTTCATGGTCGCAGCTACCATCGTATGGCTGTAGGCGCTATTTGAAATTTATCAAAATTTACCTGGAGCACCGGTAAATTTTTATATTCAATTTTTCTCTATAAAAGCAGAAGTGTTTTAGGGGCCAATGTTTTTAGTGCTTATAATACATTCATAGGGGCATCCAAATATATCAACATTGTAAAGAATCAATATCCAGCCAATTTTCAAAAATTACCAAAACTTTGTAATACCTTTATCTACCTTCTGGCACTTAACAAGCAAGGTATTCATTTGCTTCCCTGACATATGTTCATGCAATGAAAATAGCCATACATACAGTTAACAACTGACTTATTCATACCCCTTGTAAATTTAATGTTTTTTTGTGTTTTTCCTAACTTAAGAATGATAGGTAGAGTAGTTGAATTGGGACCTTTGTGTAATACTTTTAGATGTCAGCTTTGACAGGTCACATTATCAAGAAACATAAATCGGGACAGGTCAATTTTTCACATATTTCTAATATTACAAAACTTGGTAAGGGTATGATTAAGTTAGCTGCTAACTGCACATAACTCAAGCATAATATGTTTTCTGTTTGAATATCACCTGAATGTGCAAAGTTTTCCCAATGAAATCGAGTGAAAGAATTGGCCTTACGTCAGGGCAATGACATCAAGAAGCACCTGGATAAAATCCAAAGAACTTGATAAAAAAAGCTGACCAAGTGGTTTCATTGTGAGACTTGAAGTCTGTGCTTACACTTATTCTCTGAACTTTTTCAATAGTCATGTGGTGGTGAGATGAAAAAAGGTAGTCACTTGTTTTCAAAAGCCGGAAATGTAAAGGATGCTACTCATTACATTTTCCTCTAGGAAACACATCCATCTTGCCATAGTACCTGAATTTCTTGACATTTCTTTGGGGAACTAGGGCAAAACAAGACTGTGTAGGTATTGTCTATTTCCTTAAAATTTTCCTTTAACTTATTCAGACCTAGAAGCAAAGTTTAACCTTCTTTATATTTCCTTCCTCAACATGAACGATAAACAAGCGTTGGAGGATTTAATACATCTCAAGTTAATGATCTATGTTATCTCCTTAGTCCGGATGAGGAGTGTTTTTCATTCACTGTTTAAGCGCTTGCTTACCGCTTCAGGATATTGCTCCCATCTTTACGGGAGACTGATATTCAGCTATGGTTGAGTGATAGAACAACAGATCGTAAATCCCGAAGCGGAATGCGACGAGTTAAAGAGAATTTGCGATCATGCAAGCTTTCAAGAGATGAGAACATGGAGGGAAGAGGAAATGTTAATGTATGAGGATGGATATAGTCTGTTGCGAGCCAGAAGGGTGTTAACATTTATACAGAGCTATCCATTTTTAGGCTCTTATTTCAATTCTTTTGAAATCTTTCAGTCTTTCTTGAAAATGCTTTAAAGGATCATCTTAATGCAAAGCTTTAGATGACTTTCTCTGATTATCCTTTTGTTACAAGATTACATATTTCACATAGTTTCTTGGTTTTGTAGAATAATATGTCAATCATTTTCTATGGAGCTTGAAAGAAGTGTTGTCTAAATTCAAAGCTTTAATTCTTCATGAGCCTTATAAAATATTCTTAAACGGAAATTGTGTGTCTGTGAACAAGTGAAGAAAAGGCTCAGTAAGAGTTTAATCAATCTCGATGCCATCTGCTTTACTCATTTGCATATTCCTTATCTGATATCTATATTTACGATAGAGACTCATGGTGAGTCCCGAAATCAGAATCGACATCCACCGATCATCTCTACAATCATCCACTGATACCGGTTAACAACGCCTAATTAAGATGCGGCAAGCTCGCGAGCAAGACGCTCGATTTGAAGAAAAAAAGTGAGAGATAGAACACCCAAGTCCTGGAGCTATGGTATGTAAATCGTTGTCTGACGAACAGCATTTCATTCAGGTACCATAGATTTATTAATCATCTCTGAATCCTAACCGCCTGGGGCTCTTGATTTCATTGCGCCAGAGCTCGTAAAGAGGGAGAAAGGGGGAGTGCTTCGTAAAATGTCGTCGTTTGATCAGGGCACCTCGGGCAACGCGACCAAGTTCCATGTCTTCGGCTCTCGACGTCACTCTTACTCAGGATTTACTTTCCTCTTCTTGTTTTACGCTGGATTTGTTTAGAGCCAGAATAGCCTAAACTCGGCAATTTCATACATAGCTATCGCCCTTCTGGCACTCAAAGACAAACGTTCTCAAGTTGTTTTGTGCTTTGTAATGCTGAAGCTTTTGTCCGTTGAATGTGATTATAAGAATGCATACATTTACATGTAAATGAGTGTTTAGGGGATTAGATTTACGATTCTGCCTCAAAAGTAATAATCACACTCGGTCATGCCATTTCAATGTTCAACATGAATATCATTAATCTGATGTACTCTAATAGATTCCTGCACATGCAAACAAAGCTTTGCAGCTGAAATTCAAGATTTAGCACATACAACAAAGACATTTTTTTTTTTATTGAGTGTATGAATGATTAAGACATTTTGTAATTCAAATTGATTTGATTTCTTTTGATTTATTTACCAACATCAAAATGAGTATGATAACACTTTCTTTAGAAAATAATATCTACTAGAAGGAATAAAATATGATGGTAAAGGGGCAAGCTAATAGCAAATGCTGGTTGAGCCTGACCCTAAAGCAAACCAATATATCTCGCTAATTACATTACAAGTTAAGAATAATGACTCCGTCACCACCTCCAGTGGGCGGAGGCATAACAACAAATGTGAGTTTATTGCTACATTCAATACTAGCAATACTTACCTTGTTAAATATAATGCTATTGCAATTAACTAAATATGTATTTAACCCTTATCATACTACAAGACTTACATGGTATTGCCTTTAGAAAAAAAACATTTGCCTCTGGTAATGATAGGATTAAAATCAAGCTCATGGCAATCCTTTCAGCCCCTCCCCCTCACCTCCGTGGGGGCACTGCTCCCTCCTCCCTGCCAACAAATCTGAAACAGATATCTGAGATTGATTTTGTGGTTAAACTACTCGATACCAGAGTTCTTACTCTCTTAAATACTTTCAGCTTTTTCTACATCCCCGATTATGTAGGACGGGGTGTAAAACAGTACCACTGGCCACTGGTTTGCTTCAGGGTTGCATAAAATGTGGATTTCTCCGTTTTAAAGAAGAAAATAAGAAATGAAAGCTACTCAGTTATCCTCCAGACATTGAATAATCAATCCCATTTCAATCCCAGAACCACCTACCAACCACAATCGCAGCTCTCAACGCCGGATAAATCAATCAAAGGTGCAAAAGGGGTATACCTGTGACAACTACTTAACATTCATCACATGCTAATTTATGCTAATTTATGCAAACATTTGTCTGAGTTGTCATTGGTGGGTAGTGAGTCATGGCCAGTGCATGTGTGAGCGTGGACGAGGAGCGATCCACGTGTCTCATCAAAGTGTCCTTCAAATTTTTGCTGTCTTTTGGTTAGTTTTTGTGATTTTGGGGGTGGATGGTATTACGTGTCTCCCCATGCAGGAAGGGATAGAATCCAATGTACTATGGGGTTTTGTGAGTAAGTGATTAATAACACCGACTGGTTTCTCTTTCTATCTTTTTGTGATTCTTTGTTGGGGTGATCCCCCAAGATGGTTCCATCATGCCATCGTCATCTGCTACCGCGGAAGAAACATAAATCTTTTAGGGTTGATTAAACCCTCCCCAGTCACCTGAGCGCTTAGGAGAGAACACAGTTCATTAATACCACCAGGGGAAAGGTGGGTATTTTGAGAGACCACTGTTCTAGAATAATATTACATTTTATATCTTTAGCTTGGGGGTAGTAACTACCGCACGAGTTTTAACCTTTTCAATCTCTGCCACTCAGTTTACTAAGAGAACAAAAATGTATTTTTTATTATAAATGTAATGCTTGCTGGGAGAAATTTGAATTATTTAAACATATTTGTTTATTTAAACACATTATGTAGAAACTTGGTGTTAGCCACAAAACATATATGTAGTTAACAAATATATCACACCAAGGGAATTATGGGTTATCTGAGACACCAATGTTCACAAATTAATATGACATTTTTATCGCCTGGAGGTAGTACATACCACTTAATCTTAAACCCTATGACTACTGAGGTCTCTCTTTACCATAGGCTTAATACAGGGAATATTGGGATCTAGTACGGAATGGATTATCCTTCTGTGTCTCTGCCACTCAGTCATAAATATTATTAATAGTAGGTTCTTGTAAAGTGCTCATGTCTGGCACATTAGCATTCCTAGTGCTCTATTATTATTACCCTGGGTTTAGCACGGCTGCCATTACAGCGCTTGAGCATTTCAAGGAATTAATTCCTGCCACGTACCCATTTAACTCACCTGGGTAGAGTGTGGCAAATGTAGATTAATTTCTTGCCAAAAGACATTAGTGCTGCGACAAGGATTTGAACTGCATACACCGTGGTTCACAGTCCGGCGACTTATCCACTGGACCACAACACCTCTTATGAAGTGCATCATGTAGAAACTTCTAGAATCATACTCCGAGCTGTAATTCACTAATTCTTTGAAGAATTGCTCAGTCGTTACTTTCCACAGGATAAAACTTCATAAGACAACTTCTGGGGCTAAATATTGAATGCCTTTACTATACATAAATGTTATACATCTTTGAGGAAATATAACAAAAGAAAGTGCAAAATTGTAATCTGATTAGCTACCAAATTCTCTCATTTCCAAAAGCTTTACATTACTTGGTTCCAATGGGAAATAGGGTTAGTTTATTACAAAATATTCATCAATTTGTTGTATCATATGCTAAAGTCAGATTGATGCCAAAATGAATCTCATCATCTAATTTAATTACACAACCAATTCTTATAGAACCAAAGGGGTAATGGTCTATCACTTTCAAGTATACCAGATCTTCAAAAGACCAATCTTCTAATCAAGATTAGTCTGTGGTCCTCATCCTTCAACACTCTTGGAGTGATTTCCTTGGCGTTTTGTACCGACAGGCCAAATAAATCTTCCCCACATTCTCAACCAAATCTATATCTGCTCCAACCAGTTATCTGCCAGCTTAGTCCCACGTGCTGACAAGTTTGTCTAGTGCTTGTGACAAGGTGGTGTCTGCAGAAGATGTTCTCGCGTCGTTGCAACCGCTTCAAAAGCAGCTGTTTCTCTCTGGATGATTCACAGGGTATTGTTTCTGCGTGGGGTGCGTGTATAAACACGACGCGAACCGTGACTTGCTTTCGCTTTCCACCTCGTGTTTTTTTCTTCTCTCGTTGGAGGTTTGAATTCCCATGCAATGGAGAGAGGTTATGATGGGACGCGGGTGCTAATTCACTCTCATTCACAAATTATCAGCTGCTTATGACTTTGTCAGAAGCAACGCTCCATCTCGGACGCACCTCATCATCTTCCAGCGATGAGTAGACCAGAGATGCGGGATGGTTAACGGTTTAGTCCATTATTCCTCGTTCTTAATTATTATCCCATTGCAAAGTCAATGTTTTGTGCATCTTAAAGTAGAGCTAGAAAGCAGCTGTTTTCTGACTATGTCTGAAAGCCATTCTTATGCTTGTGGGTGAATGAACAAACAAACTTGAGGGATCTTCATACTAAACCTGTAAAAGTTATGTGTATTATTACCCCTTCTCTCTCAAATATGTTAATTTGTATCAATGTTAAGTTACTTTAATTAGGAGAAGTTTGCCATATTAAGACAAAAACAATTTGGATAGTCAGATTTCTAATATTTCTGAAAAATTTATTGATAAAAAATTAGTTTGACTTTATAGCAAATATCTCCTTATTATTTAATTTATTGCTATCTTAATTACAAGGAAAAGTATCTTTGTAATATCTCAAAGACTTTGCAGTAAAGGGATTGAAAGATATTCACAGCATTTATCAGTAGGTCAATGGAATCAAACGACAGATTTTCCTTTATTTGTGAAAAAGTATTTCTCTATCGGCGTAAGCATAGCGAGAAACTGAAATCGGGAAATGAAATCAATGGATATAAGACAGTTATCCAAATAAGAGACTCCCAAGACAAAAAAGAGAGAGAAAAGAGGTCAACATCTAACAAGAGATTAACAAGAGATTTGTAACATCACAGCATTAACCCAACTTCCACTTTTTCTCCTTTTAAAATTCACTATCAAGAGAGTTTTCAATCTTAAAATGCTATTTATTCACAGTTTGAATCTAGCAAACCTTTGAAGCTACAGAGCTACAGTAGATACCTAGACAGTGAGAGAAAAAGAGAGAGAGAGAGAGAGACAGAGAAGGGGAGAGTGGCCAAATTAACATGTTAATATCTAACACAGATGAATAAATCCAAGAATCTCTCAAATGACCAAGCGCTAGCTGGCATATGCCCCACTTCATCTCTCTCTCTCTCTCTTTCTTTCTCTTTTCTCTCTTTCTTTCTCCTTTCTCACTATTCTGATGACCTCACATGTTTAGCAATGGTCAGCTGGCTCCAGTACGAGGAAATACCTCACGCCGCCCGGCCATCTATAAATAGATAACGACGACAGCTATGCGTCACGGTGCCCGGCGAGACCTCGCAGCACTTCCAGCCGACAACATTGACAAGAAAAGTGTCGATGTTGAAACGAGGAGGAGAGTAAGACGCGAGAGTGAGGAGATTTAAACGATGACAAGCGTGTTCCGACACCTCGTGGTGTACCTTAATTTCAAAATAATTACTCATACCTTAGTCCGTGGAATTTGGAAAGACTTGCCCAAGAAATTGATCATGTTTCGTCACATGTGCCTCATCTGATTTGATCACACTTGGCTGAATAAAAAGTGCAAATTATCATCATCCTTTTTCACTCCAATATTGCATACTTGCCTTTTACTTTCCCCTATAAACTGAACAATTTATCATTTAACACTTTTACAGAGTACAAGTAAATAAATACTTTTAAATCATTAAAATATTTGCATTACTTATCTGTACAATTTACTTCTAAGTTTGTTAAAATATAATTGTCTTTCTTATGAATCTTTCCATGCTTTATTTATTCTGAACTGTTTGATATTGAATCTTATATTTTTGGGAAAAGAGACCAATTTATTTTCTTCATGAAACCAAAAAGGAATTCATGAATTAATCAGATATCTTGAAACAATACTTTTTATCAGGGTGAAATATTTAATTACTACTTAAAGAACAAAATCATGAAATCCTGGTTGGGATATAATTTTGTTTTAAATTAAAAAATAAATTGTGAATGAAGTGAATAAATCAAAAGTGTTCATCATCAATTATACTACCTTAATCATACATCATAATAAATATCTAATTTGATTACACTTTGAAATTTGAGTTTGAAAATTTGCTGAAAAGTCCTTTTTATTTAAACCACAAATCTGACGATTCTACAAAGATTGTGTCAATTATTGTATGAGTCACATGTTGGTTGTAGTTTACATTCCAATGCACATGTGATGGTCATCACACGACCGGGTGACCTTGAACAGGGGGATTCTTCACAAGTTTATCTCCTTTTTCCATTTTTCCCGCGAAAGCAGAGTTTCTCCATCTATTTCTGCCCCCTCCTAATAGTAGTGCATCTATTGCTTTTGTACCCCGCTCTCTTCATTTGTGAATCACTTTAACTTGTCATTCTCTCTGTCTCTGCCTGTGCATATGATTACATCTCTCTATCTTTCGCTGTTACTCTCTCTCTCTCTCTCTCACTCTCCATCTCTCTCACTCTCTCTCTCTCTCTCTCTCTCTTTTGCTCTCTCACATTCTCTCTCTCTCTCATTATCCTTCTTACTGTACATCTCCCCCTGTAGCATTCTCATACATGCCAACATTTGAAAATCAGAAATCTGTACAAATTATGCTATTTAAAAAAAAAAGAGGAACAATCCTAACTCTCCTATTCAATACTACAGACAAATTTGTACAGGAAGAGGAACACCTGCATTAAAATGATAATTATCTTCTCCCAAAAAGAGGAATGTTCCTCTTTAATCTGAACAGTTGGCATGTATGCATTCTGTCCATAAAGGCTGCAAAGGGAAACAGAACAAGGGATGACTGTAGACAGGTGGTCTTTCTAGACAGGTTCTGTAACACCTATCTCTTGAAGAAAACAATATACACATAGAAGGCCACTATGGACAGGTGGTTATACTACCGAGAGACGTCACCACTATGACATGTCGAAAAGTATGTCAGAGACACTTAATGAAGTCAAGCATATGATTTTCAATGTTCTTTTCAGCAAACATCGTGATATTTGCATAGTGCAAGCAACCTCAAACCATCTAACACATCCTAAGCAGAGTTGACGATAATTTGAACAAGATTAGACGATGAAATCAGGCCTGACAGAGCATTTGATTGAAAGATGACAGTAATGAAAATGTGTTGGTTTTGAAATGTCGAGCAACTTTTTAACAGAAGAAGACATCAGCTCTATCTGATCCCTCTTTTAAGCGTATCTCCTGTCATATATCATGGACCTACTACAAAGTAGATCCATGCATATACACAGGCCACGCTTCTCTCCCTCTCCCCTTCGTTCGCCCTCCGGCGTTTAGATGAATTTTGCTCTGCACAGCCCCAGGCAGGGGTAATGCACAGGATTTCTGCATGAGATTGTGCAAAGAGACGAGGGCGGAGAGGGGTGGAGAGAGATGGAGAGAGAGGGTGGAGCAGGGAGGAAGGGGAGGGGTGGAGAGGTGGCATGGGAGGAAGGGAGAATGATGAGGGTAGAAACAAACTGAAAGTCAACTTTTATTGTCCAAAATATTTTGTTTCTAGACAAGATGCCTCATTGCCTTATTTTGGAGGCGAAAATAATTACCTTTGAAACAAAAATGCTAGTGAAATATTAACTAACAAATATAATTCTACCATTTTGAGTTCTATTCTATTTTTTGTTCTTATTTTAATACAGCTTCCACATTTAGGGTTCTTATTCTACTACGACTTCTTTATTTTTTTTAATTTTCTCATTGAATTGTGATTCCTTGGATTTCTGATGTTTATATTCCATCATAATTTCCTTAATTCTGTGATCCCATATGGAAAAAAAAAAATCACAAAATAGCAAATTCTGACCAAAGTGCAAGAACCCCTCCTTCTCCTTATTCCCCTGCCCCACCGAACATCTGTGTTACAATAACAGAGAGGAATCAGTATCCAGTGAAGATGCAGGCACTACTACCACGGACCTATCCACTGGGACAGAGATCAACATCTACACTGAGCAAGGACTCCGTGGTAGTAAGTCTGTGGTTTGAGGGTCCTGTGGGAGAACCAACATGGATGCCAAATCTATGTGCCAAAATCTCCCTATGTAACATCCGTTGAAGAGAATGTTCAGTACCTGTAATGGGGCAATTTTGGTGACAAGCATTCTTTGTCAATGTTAGTTTCACCTTGTAGAAGAAGGAAACAGTACAAGAACAGATGTACAATTGTACTATTAAAGTAATAACTAATGTTAACAACCCAATTATTCATACCCCTTGTAAATGTCATGTTCTTTGTGTTTTTCCTAACTCAAGAATGAAAGGTGGACTGGTTGAACTAGGGCCTTTGTGGAATACTTCCAGATGTTAGCTTTATTTTGTCACATTCTCAAGAAACATAAAATTGGGACAAATCAATTTTACACATACTTAAATAGTCACAATGCTTGATAAGGGTATGAATAATTAAGTTGTTAACCACATATCCCTGATATGAGAGCCAGAAACATGGCCTAAAAGCCATTAAAATGTGACGGACAAGGATACTGAAATAGCCTCAGCTTAATTTCTCAACAGTCTCTGCAATTGTGTTTGAATAAATTCAAATCTGTGATTCTGGGCTGAAAATATTATCATGAACGAGCCAGTGTTTACAAGAAGAGAGTACACCCACACCACCTATGAGTGTGAAGATGACGAGACACTCGACGATTCCTCTTAATAATCGTGAATCACAACCTAGCTGGCACTTCCCACTCGAGCGCAGACAATGCGTTGGGACACCGCACCTCCCCATCGTACATCCCCCTTGACATCGTTTGGCCGAGTCGCGATGACCTCTCGTTCACTCTTTCAGGCTCTTCATGTTTCTCCTTCGTTACATCCTTTTGTCTTTTCTGTATTCATCTTTTAATTTTGTCATGGCATTTAAACTTTCTTCCTAATTGTCAATCACCTTTTACTATTTCTGCTTTCTTTTTCTCTCAGTTCTATATCTGTATTTTCTCTTCTAGTCTCTTTTTTCCTCTCTATCTCTCCACTTTGCTACTTCACTCTTTCTACCGTGACATCAATCTTACTTTCCCACTTGATATCTCTCTATCTATCCTTCTCTCTACCTCTCCTTCTCTATAGTACTTTTATTATGTACTTTGTACGCATTGTGATATTACTATTTCTTTGATTTTTTACTATCATTTTCTCTACACTTCAGATATCCTTTTCTTTTCTTATTCTCCCAAATCAATTCATTTTTAAACCTTTTTTTCTTCTATTCAGTCTTCTCTCTTTCAATTCTTCCTTTCATTTCCCCTTCTCCTACTTTCTCCCACATTCAAACACCCAGCATCCCTCCTCTCATGAAAGAATTATATAGCACTCAAAATTTTATCAGCAAATTTCTAGGAATCTTAGTTCAATCTTTCTACAGGGAATCACACTCGGGCTAATTTCAATGGAAAAGATGTAGGATGAATTCAGAAAAGATTGCTATGATATTCTATTTTCATAATGAAATGATGTGGAAAAACAAAGCAGATAGCAAAGGATATTGGATATGAAAATGAAAAGCTACTAAAGAGAAAGAGTTGGACAGATAGGTAGATGGGGAAACATACATGTACAAAATTAAAGGGGAGTAGAGTGAATAGAATGAGGGAAAGCAAGAGAGAATAGAAAGAAAGAGAAAGTAGGAGAAAGAAAGAGAAAGTTGGAGATAGAAAGTGAAAGAGAAAGAAAAGGAGGTTGTGAGTGAGAAAGGGAAAGAGAGTAAGATATAAAATAGAGATAAATAAAGTAGAGAAATGAAAGAGAAAGAAAGATTGTGGAAGACACAAGAGAGCTAGAGAAATGAAGGACTCAAGAAAACATAAACACATAGCTGTATATAATCTACTGATGAATTCTGAGCCATTTAAAACAAAATAATCAAACTCATAGGCTAGCTATCATTGTACAAAAGTAAAAGAATAAGATGAATAATGAAATATAAAGAAATATAGCAGAAACAGTTTCAGGGGAGGAAATACTGTACATATATACATATAAGTCCACCTGTATGCTAATATGCACAAACCACATCCAATTGCAATACTGGATGCTTTTAGGTACATATATAGCCTGAATGCAGTGCAACCACATTAATATTGCAATTGTATGCCCCCATATCCCATTCACATCCGTCTTTCTTCTTCGTCTTTTCATGAGGTTTATAGCCATGGATCCTAGAATGGTTGATTAAGCATGATTTCTTACCTAAACACTGGCCAAAATATGGTCTCAAGATTTGCCTAGCACTAGATTACGGACCCCACGCTGGGCGTTAGCGCCAGGCGTGCCAAAATGACATGCAAATTTATGCCTTCAATTAATGGCGAGTGGTAAGGCCGTGCAGAAACGGGGAGGAATGGTGGGTTTCTGGCATCCTCTTCCTCAGAGTTCCTTTCTTGGACCACTTTTAATCATGAGGTGGGTTGGACTGGTATAGTGGTATCGCCGTGGCGATGAGCAATTAGGGGCGGCGCGCACTAACCAGGCGTAATTAACAAGCGGAAATCATCTTGTATTATGAGTCACACAACACAAGAAAGACGGGGATGGTTACTAAAATTCTTGCCTCGTCATGTCTTCGTCCACATGTTCCGTTGAGCGCCAAAAGGGTGTTAGAGCTGTGTTAGAATGAATGAGGTAACGTTCTTCTGGTTCTTAGCAGATGACATACTCTTTATCTTCATCTTCAGTCCTCTCCCATCCTATGTTTCGGACCCAGGGGACCGGGATGGAATGAATTTCGCAACCCCGGTTTGGACTTTTTTCTTCCAACTAAGCCACACCAAAACCAGAGCCCATTTTCCTCTACAAAGCATACTAAAAGTCCATTCCCCAACACCCCGACTCCCTCTCTCTCTCTCCCCCTCTCTCTCTTTCTTTCTTTCTCTCTCTCTCTCTCTCTCCCTCTTTCTTTCTTTCTCTCTCTCTCTCCCCTCTCTCTTTCTCTCTTTAGCAAGGACTCACAGTTCATGGAACATTTAACACTAGATTCTTATACCAACCATAAAATAATAATCATTGAAAATGTGGTACAAATCCAGTTCTGAATTTTTCCTCCAATCCAGGCCAAACACAAATCTGTCTCCAATGTTTTACATGTCTATCCCTCCCTCAAACCAAGTGATGGTTCATTAATATCTACATGTATGTATACTGGTTCTTTTGTCACCACTTGTGCTTACTCTCATTTTCTGAAGCTGTTCAATAATGATCCCACTCTTTCCCATCAGGTTCTTGTAGCCTATGGACTGGAACTTTTCTTCTCATGAAACCGAACCCAGAACCCCATAATCCACTGTACGATTAATCCAGCTCCCCTCTTGGTACAGAACACCCTATTTCATACTGGTCCTTACCCCTACATTGAGTTATTAATCATTTAATCATAACGCAAGGTGTTCCTAGACCAATCATTCTCCAAGCCAATGAAATGCATCTTTATTTGTCGCATCAACCGCTTTGAACAAAACCCTGAGAGAGAAATACACTGAAAACTCCTCTAGTCTGATTCTTGGATCATTAGGCTAGGGCATATCCCTAACAATTATCGGTGGAGTGTGTTCCAAGTGAGCGGTCACTCTTTCTTGCGCCTCCCCGACCAACCAGCCAGCCAGCCGGCATCGGTAAGCCGCTCAGAGGGGGAAATAGTACAATTAGCTGGCAATACCAATATCGGCTCTCCGTTTCATTTAGGCATAATTTGATTTCCGTCTGTAGCCACTAGCTGTAATGGTAGAGGGTCGATCCCGGGTCATTTTTTACTAATATTGCCTGGAGGCCGCAAGAAACTTTGCCAGTTTTCATCGTGTCAATCGGAAATGAATAGGAGAGGAGAGGGGGAAATATTCAATGTTGTTGACCCCATTCTGGATCCTTAAACCACACAATTGCATACTTTATGGATAAATGATGTGATGTAAGTACAAAGAGTTCATTAAAGTGCTCTATTTTTAGATATTAAGAAAATCAGAGCAAGAAATGCCTGATCTTGTTTATTCTTCTGCCGACAATGTCCAGTTTTGCTGGACAAATTATTGGACATTTTGAGGTTTGCCTCAAAGCAAATGTCTTGTTTAAAATAGGAAATTTTCAATCAAATTGTATGGGTACCTTGTATTATGTCCAAAACCTCAAATTTGACTAAATTCATACCTTTCTTTCTTCTTTATGGTCTTTAGTATTTCAAATAAACTGTCAGTTCCATCTTACTTTAATATATTCATTATCAGATACAATTCCATTTCTTTACTAACAGCTTGTTTAAGTCTATTTCTACTTTATATTTTACAGATAAAGATCTGTGTATGGTCATTCTGGCAATGTCGGCATTCTTTCTTCCAATTTGAATGTTAATTTTGTAAGTTCATATTAGCTATTTTGGCAAGGAGAATAATTTGGGCATCTATATATACATGCACATGTATATCAAATTTCGCGCTAGGTAAAATGAAGAAAACCACAATACAATTCAGGGTTCTTTTTTAATATGTGGTCAATCTTGTGGTGTTGGCAATCCTTCTTTCAACTACAATATTAATTTTGTAAGTTCATACATGTATTAGCAATTAAAAATGAATAAGTCATAGTCGAGAAAATATCTGAATCTCTACTTCAGTAAATGAGTAAGATGAAAACCACAATTACTTTGTGCACAGTGATTTAATATACATGTACTTTTCTAAATGATTAGCAGTATATGTGAATTTGTATCATCTTTTGTATACACATAACAAAGACCTTTTTTCTAATTACTGACTTACTGTGGTAATATACATGCCATATTTAATCATTAATTGTTTGCTTTCTTATTCATCTTTTTGTTTATTCATTCATTTATTCTTTTATTTATCTATTTGTTCAATTACATGTATATATTTATTTGTCTAAAGTTCAGATTCATAAATGTTGAAAAGAAAGCAAGCAAAACAGTAACTCGGCTACATAAGTCAAGCACTGAATATTATAATTTTTATTTAAAACTTTTCAGAAAGACATGATATCCACTATCTGGGACTTAACAAATCTGACCAAATCCATAACAAATCGATGCATTTCGCCCACTTTTATCCAGCCTCCATAGAACCATATTTAATACCTGTATTGCTCATGACATCTAAATCAATGTACGCTTGTCACGCTGTGAAAGTTCCCGTGATGTAATCGTGCAGCGTCCGGCCGAGAAACTAGCCTGCAATTTAGGGATACGCGAATGTCTCTCCTCATCGAGCCAAGCTGCTCAATAAGCGAATCAATTGATTGCTCCACGGAGCATCAACGCTCCTCCCATCATCACTCACTTCATGTCTTCACATTTTCTTCACCCCATTTTCCACTCTTGAGTTGAGTTTGAGGAGAAGATATGATCGGTTGTGACGTCCGGCAAACAATCATGTTTTCTGGCGACATATTTTTTGTCGTGTTATGTCAGGATGGATGTCGAGGATGAAATTGATGCTTTGTAAATTGGGAAAAAGATATGAAAATATATGAGACCCAACCCGGCCTGGATTCAATCTTGGAACATTGCATCGACCTCTGAGAGACAGAAGGACATTCAAATGTATACTTTTAAGAAGAGTTAACACCCTTCTGGCTCTCAAAGGACAATTTTGTGTCATTTACCTGAGTAGACACAAACTTATATCAATTTCAAGGTTTACATAAGTTATTTCAAGAATGGGATCTCAAGTAAAATAAAACTTACTATGTGGGATTGACATTGTGTATATTCAAAGTTGTGCAATCTTTCAATACATTATAGAAACAAATAAAGTTTGTTAAATCATAATTTCTTACAATTATAACTTCCCTTCTTCAGGCTCCAAACAGACGATATGAGATATTTCAAGAGGAGAATCAAAGCTACACTGAAACACACTATAAGCCATTGGAAATGTGTATAAGTTGTTGCTTTTTTATTCTTCAATACTTTTCAAAGGACAATTACACATTATAATATATATATTATTTGGAGAAAATGCAGTGCTAAGCAATCATCAATTATTTAGGAAAAAATATAGCAGTCCAGCTAAGATGTGCTGATCAAACAATCCACCGGTAAAACAAAACTTTTAGTTTCTTGAAAGTGCATATACACAAGCATAATGAAAATGAACACAAAACTCTTTTATAAGTTTCTGTGCTTTCTATGTATTGATTTCAGTAAAAGATACTATACAATATAGGCTTACCGAAAGAGGAAAATAAAATCATAGGCTTTTGAATACTTCACACTGGCATAGTTTTATATCCTATCTTATTTATTGAAATTGGAATCTTGTGCAAGGAATCAAAAAGATAAAGAATGGATGGATGAAAACAATACATAAAAGTACTCTCTGTAACCGGATGAATTGATATATACCGGTACTTTTTATCACAATCATTGATTTCCTTGGTATATTTGATGAATTTTGAAAGCTATGCAACAGGCTCTATTTTAGTTTTATTTGTTGATACAGTATGAGAAATTTAACAAAGAAATTGAAGTGAGAGATGAATACCTTTTGAAGTTCAACTAAGCATAATGGATTCCCTATTGTTTAGGCAAAATCTGGCAAAAAATTGATGAAATAGATAATTTTTTGAGTTCTTTTATTTTGTCTCTCTTTATTGGGTATTTCTTTTTTTAAATGAATTGTGGATGAATTTCTGCTTGGACAGATACATGAAATAATCAATTGAAAAGATGATTGACAGAGGGAAAAGAGGGGGAAGTGGAAAGGAGTGGGGGGAAGAGAGTGTGCATGACAGAGTAAAATAAAAAGAGAGAGAGAGAGAGAGAGAGAGAAAGAGAGAGAGAAAGAGAGAGAGTGATCGAGAAACAGAGAGAGAGAGAGAGAGAGAGAGAGAAAGAGAGACAGAGACAGAGAGAGAGAAAGAGTGATCGAGAGATGAAGGGGAAAGAGAGATATACATACAAATATAGAGAAATGGGAAGGGTAGAAAGAAAATATGTTAAAATAGACTGGTATGGGGATGAGACAGGAAGAGGGAGGAAGAGATAAATAGAGAATTAGAGAAAGAGAGAGAGAGAGAGAGAGAGAGAGAGAGAGAGAGAATAAAGAGGAATTGATACATATATACAAAAGAAAATCCCAAAGAAATGATTAGAAGAGAAGCTAACACTCCCATCTTTCCTACCTAAGATATCCTTTTTCTGCGGTGCTTAAAACTAGGAAAAACACAACATCGCCCAATGAAAGCCAGAAAGGCATTACAAACAGTACTCTACATAGCGTCAACAGCCTTCTGTATCTAAGCACATCACATTCAAAAATATCTGTGGCTGTTCTAACGATTATAAACTCAGTCAATTAAGTTCAAGCTAATTAATTTGTAGGAGAGGAGGTGAAGGGATGAGTTTGAGGGATTGAAGTCTAATGAAAATGGAAGAAGGCAAGGTCAGGAAGCACGAGAGAGAAATGAATTGATTAGAAAAATAATACAGATTACAATTTTATAATATACATATACATGGCTTAAACATGATTACTGTTGCTATGGTTTCCATTAACATACTCTAATGTACATGCTCTGATTACGCTACAAAGGCAACAATTTAATTTTTGTTATTTTTTTGTTGCATTCTAGAGTTTGAAGTAACAATGGGCAATGCCATTCATTTAATGTATGTAACTTTAATTTCAAAACTTCAGGCTGCCTATGTGTGAAAAAGCAGATTTTCACTCTTCAGCTCTGCTCCCAAGAAAATTATTTTGAAATTTCTTTCAATAAATTTTACAGAAGGACTTTTCACATACTGTATAGGCTATACAATTTCCATGCACTTCACATATTGTTGTAGGGTTATAAATTCAACAACATAACAAATTGAGAAAACTAGTGCAAAATATCAGTGTCTTTGACATCAGCAAAATGTTATCTTTACCTTCATCTACAAAAATATCTGAACACCAAAATATTGGCTTATACACCTATACATCACAACAGACTTTGCTCTTGTACGACTACTCCATACTGATTGTTGAGTGTCAGAGAGACACTAATACAACATCCTTTAACATAGGATTAAGGTCCTTCTGGCTGTCATGATAAGCTGATGAAATGATAAATGATCAGCCTGGTCATGACAAAGCAGAGGTTATGTCTGTTATTGGTAATGAAAATTACCATGGTGGTTTTTCAACAATGCACAGTGCAATTATACAATGAATAGTAACCAATTGTCCGTGCTGATTACAACTCATGGGATGAAAGGCGCGTAACCTTGACAATATAAAGATAAAAAGAAAACAATACTATGAAATATCTACCCTGGACAAGAGTGACATTTTTCTAGTATCCTACCTAGGCCCACTTTCTGATGAAACAGTCACTAAGTAACAATAGGATCAATTTAAAAACAAACACTTTTGCACTTTATTAATTTTGAATATTTTTTCTCTCAATCAAGTAGATTACAAATGCAACTTTAATTCTACTTGAAATTTACTAAAGTCCCTTTGAATTAAAAAAAACTTAAAAAAAAAAAGACTTAAAAAAAAAGACTCCTAGCAGAGAATTCGGTACATGTTTCCCGGGCTAAATCTCCTCTGCATGCTACCTCTAAGTGCAATAGAAGTTAGTGAAGTGTAGTACATGGTATAGATAATAGACAGGTAAGGGGGTTTTAATAGCACTTAAGTGGTAATTACACTCAAAGAGGCAGGGTACAAAAGGTCATGTCTATTACAATAGCATAGCTTTGCATATAACAGTTGGGGGTGAAGTGAGGGGAATGGATGAAAGCCGATTGTGGGAAGAAAAATTTACTTAGAAATTTCACAGAAAAAAGGGGGATTTTGTTAGTACTGTGTAGGCCCAATAGTCTAACAATGAGTTGTATTATTGACAACAAATACATCACTACTGATTTTTAACAGGCACCAGAAAAGGGCTTCTATTCAACTTCAACTGTCGTATTCAGCAATTCAAGTCAATATCATCCCCTTTAAAAATTACATTTGAGATAATTACAGTTTTTACTATGTTTGTAAATAGTTAAATACAGTGACAAAAATCAAATTTTCAGAAGTAAATTCCTATATCTCAGAGACTAATATATATACATATATCTCCATATTATCTATAAAGTCTATTGTCTAATAATTAATCTGACAATTTGTTCCTAATTTTAGCGTTTTTGTTTTCTTCTTCACTTTTAACCATTTGAGATGAGACACTTTTAGTACACAACTCAAACTCTTTTATTTCCTTTATTACATGATCATGGAAAGTCAACTTAAGCAGAGTGATTACATAGACCTAGCAGGCATATGGTTCTTTCTTTTAACCAACTGATTCTTTAATGGTCTGCACAACAGTGTATGAAGTATGCGGACAATATGAACTGAAAATGTTACAACAGACTGACCAACCAGTCCAAAAGGTCAAGAATTCTGACCAGTGATGGTGACCAGTCCAATCAAAGTGAAGAATATTTACGTGTCTGTCTGTCTATCCATCTGTCCTCCTTGCCATTTACAACCGGAGAAATGCCCAAGGTTACAACACAGGACATCCCTGTTCACACTCAATCATTTTATAGTTTTATTTTTTATATCATTTTAGCATTACACTGCCTATATTGGATGCATTCACACTTTGCACAAAAATCACATAACAGATGACATATTATTTTACCGGAATGTAATACATTTCAAATGTATTAAAGAAGACAATGAATTTCAAATGTGAACTGCACACTCCAGCATTTGCTAGTATTCATTTGACTGAATGACAATTACTCCCGCAACGACTTCCCTGCAGCCAAGTTCTGATTACTGGTCAAATTACGAACTTCAAATCTTGACCGACACCACAACTCTAACCAATCTGAGACCCAATAACATAGCTAAAAATAACCTATAATCCAATCACAACCCCAAACCCATGCCGTTTACAGAAGCCAACAGCAAAAGTCTCCAGAGCGAATGTCAAATTAACATTCATTCGTAAATACATTTTCTCAATAAGCAAACTAACAGATACTGGGAATCGTTTGTCATATGCCAAGCCTAAATTAATTATATTTACAAAATATGAACACACCCATTGCTCGACCATTCATAAGCAATGTCCAGCTGATTTTGACCGCATCACATCATCACCATCTTGCTAAAGAGGGTGTTTATACTGTGTTATCATAACACTGACCAGCTTGAAATAGGTCAACTGTCCCAAAGAAAAGTACAAGAAACAAGAAACAACTTTAATCCAACTGGAAATAATACATCCCCTATTGAAACCATGTTGATTCGTCAGAGCCAGAAAGACACAAAGATCTTTACTTCCTCAAGTCAATATCCCTTAGAAAAGTACAATGAAGATATGACACAAGTATAACCAGAATTACACTGGCACAGTGGACAAGAAAAGAAAAGAATTTGTTAAGAACAATAATATTAATAAATATTATAAAGCACACTTTTCTAATATCTTACTCAAGTCGCTGTACAAAACAGAATACAATAATCTCCCTCCAGATTTTTAACAATATAATATCATTAGTAACTCTGAATAAATGTTTTTTTGTTTAAACTAAAGGTAGAGACATTTCTGGCCAATCAGTCTTCATCTAACATAGATAGCACAAGAGAAAATCAGCATTAACCCCATCAAATTTATACTTCAGAAGAAGAAGATTTGTTTGTTGCTCTGCAATAGTTGAGCCATTCCAGAATTCAGACCAACAAGTTGCCATCTTAGGTAGATACACAGGAGGAAAGGGACTATCAGGGCTCTGTCCACTACTTTAAAAACTCATTAAACTTTAAGTTTCTCATGTTCTCTTTAAGAAAGTTCCGGACTTGAAACTGAAAATGGGACTTGAAACTGAAAATGGGATTACCTGTGGCTTAACACGTCTCTGTCTTCAGAAGATAACTAGAAAGTATAAAAGTGTAAAT
Organism: Strongylocentrotus droebachiensis; assembly: GCA_035222895.1. NCBI lineage: Eukaryota > Metazoa > Echinodermata > Echinoidea > Camarodonta > Strongylocentrotidae > Strongylocentrotus > Strongylocentrotus droebachiensis. The sequence goes on from JAVYIG010004014.1 coordinate 113,547, forward strand.
GTGGGAGTTTTAAGAGTTAAATGCTTTCGCAAAATGAAAGGTAGTTTCAGAATTCTTGTGTGCCTCCTTGACCAACAACATAAGATACTTGCTATGGGGTAAATATTTTTGAACTTTTTTAATGAACTTTATCTTTGAGATGTTTCTACATCAAAGACGAAAACAATCCCTATGAGGGTATAGAAATGATGGGGGAGAGAAGGAGATGGGGGATAGAGAGAGACAGTAGAAAGAAAGTGAGAGAGAAGGAAAAGCAAGAAGAAAGAGAGGTATGACGAGGGAGAGAGAGAGGGAAGAAAGAGAGAGAGAGAGGGACAGGCAGACAAAGAGAGAGAGGGGGAGAGGGAGAGAGAGAGAGAGAGGGGGGGAGAGAGAGAGACAGACACAGACAGAGAGATGATGGGAGTGAAAAAACACAAGTGGGACTTCCTTCAGTCGTACTGTCAATTGTAACCACATCAATGAAACACCCTTACCACCAAAAACACTCAGCATTACAGGAGCGGCTGAATGGGAAGGGAGGGCTTAGGGGAATAGAGGGAGGGTCCATGGCACTACATGACCTTTTCAACGGTGCTTCATTGAGCCCCCGACTTTCTTACAAATGTTGAATAATTCCTGCATAATGTTTGATTCCTGACAGGGCTTGAGGTGGTGTTATGTTTTTAAGAATGAAAACACAAGCGTCGAGGAGAAGATTTAGAAGGATTGGGATGGAAGCACTCGAGCCGAAAGGTGAATATCCGACCGATATAACTGTAAGAAAATACTTCCGTCTGGAAGTTGATAGACAAAAAGAAGTTTTTATGATATCAAACCCCTGGCAATATATTTCTTCTTCTGTTTGTCTTTCCAGAACTGTTTCTAAAGATGATTCTCTCTCTCTCTCTCTCTCTCTCTCTCTCTCTCTCTCTCTCTCTCTCTCTCCTCCCTCCCCCTCTCTCTCTCTCCTTCATTACACTTCATCTATTCCTCTTGCAAACTATTCCTCCCTGCCTCTATCTATCTCGCTGCATCTTCCTGACTTTATCAGTTCCTTCTTATGTCCCTCCATCTGCGAATTTCTTTGTATCCATCTGATCTTCTACCATCCCTCCCTCTACCTCCCTCCCTCCCTCTCCCTCTCTCTCTCATCTTCTCTCTCTCCCTCATTCTCTCTTCCCCTCTCTCTCTCTCTCTTCCTCTATCTTTATATACCTCTCTCTCTTCCCCTCTCTCTCTTCCTCTCCCTCTCTCTCACTCTCTTCCTCTCTCTCTTCCTATCTATCTATCTATCCATCTATCTATCAATATATCTATCTTTCTCTCTCCCTCTCTTCCTATATATCTATCTATCTATCCATCTCTCTCTCTCACCTCATTTCCGCAACCACCAGCACCCATCGAGGTGCCACGCTCCTAATTAATAGGTGTCCTCAATTTGTCCAAATTACTGCACTTGGTAAACAAGCTTTCCTGAGCCCACGGAATTCATTAGCTTGCTCATCATCAAGATATGATTCAATATAGACTCATTAAGTGTAAACTCCGGAGGAGCTCGAAGATGATGTGAAAAACATCTGCTTCCAATCTTATATGGCAGTCTTAAAGGTTACATTGAGTAACGGCGGCGGGCCGGATAACAAATTTCAACCCCTCTTTCGACCACTTTTCAGGGCATTTCTTGAGCTTTCAGGTGTGAAAATATGGATGAAAATGCTTTGTTTATTTCATAACTTGGGAAAAAAGTATGTTCCATGGATGAAGAAGTGAACGATATATGTAGAGTCAAACCTGCTTTAGTGGCCACCTGTATATAAAGGCGTTCTGCTTATAAACATTTCATTTTGTTTCCTTTGAGCAGAGTTTCTCAGTGAAACCTGTACTAAAGGAACCTGTATATAAAGACCGCTTTTCATGTTTCCCTTCAGTGGTCTCTATAATTATACAGGTTTCACTGTAATTTCATTTCTCACTGTTTTTATCTAGCTCATCATATTATTCTTTTAGTGTGGACAGTTTGATCATTGCATGTTGATCACTACATGGCACTCCAGTATGTGCATCCAACATGGTCCCCTCGTGTTGTTTTGAAACTCTGTAAACCAATAACACACCCTTTCAACGAACCCCAGTTTTTAAGCTCATTAAAGAAGGGGGTAAGCGAGGGGGCATGTTAGGAGTCTCAATGGGGGCATACTCACCTTACCTACACCCCCTAGGGGTGCGAATCACACCCCCGTCTGGCTCTATATGAACACAAAGCGTTAAGACCCCTAACAGTTGGAAAGTTTCGGTTACGAAGAAAACAAGTGGCTCTTCCATCTCCCCAACGCACATCCTCAAAACATTAATTTTACCCATGCCGTTCCACTAAACTTGTCTGTGGAAGAACTATGAAGTAGCAATAAGTTTATCCAAGATCAAAATCTTTAATATCTTGATTACTGATTCAACCAGAGAATATTGACTGCTTAGAGTAAGAGGCAGAGAGGTTCTGATGGGGAGAAGTTCACAACCTTCTGTTTCTAAGAAATTGATAATTGGTTCAGTCATTAAATTTTGTTACTATTATAAGTTTTCCTCCTACCCCCGTCCTCACCTTCACTGTTCCTCCCCCCCCCCCCTCCTCCGCTTCTAAAAATAGATATCTTTATCCAAAATAACCCCCTTACCCCCCCCCCCCCCCTCCCCCCTCCCCCATCTTCCCTCATAAGCTAACCCAGAGGCAAGTCTTTCCGTAAGCCCTCTGCATGGGGACTATCGGTGCAGGGGGCTTGAAAGGAGGGTAAACAGGGGTGAGGGGTGCTTAATGGGGGTACACAATGGGTGCAGGTATTACCCCTGTAACAGACCTCTATAGAGCATGGGTGTCAAGGATCCTTTGTATCGCTCGGGACAAGTTTGATACTTCATTCATGGGAGTTCAAAATATTTAAGTACCATGAGTTGAAAATGCATACAACCATACTGCTACAACAGAAGGTCTCCTACATCACAAAGATAAAGCATAAAAACAAGTACAAGACATAACACAAAAATAATAATCAATTCAAAACTATAAATAATCTTATAATAAATAGTTCGAGAAATAGATATTTTGTTAAAATATGTATTTGTCTTTTCCTTTAACCCTTTTAGGGATTTTGTTAAAACAATGAATGTATTGGTGTTTTTCCTTAAACCTTTTTTGGGTACAAATTTGAATGAATTTTGGAGGAATTGAATCGGATGAAAGTATAGAGGCATATAATAAATCATACTTTAAAAAGTAGAAAAAGTGAAAGAGTCTGCTACCAATCATGACAACACAGAAGTGAGTGAGTGATGAATAAACTGGGTCCCTCTGCTTTTGTACAGAATTACGCAGAAGACAAAGGAAATTGGGTGATATACAAGCAAGAACACCATTCATGACAAGCTACCCTCTTAATTCTACAACATTTGGGTGTCATTTTAAATGTTGAATTGGGGTATATTTAGTCACTGCTTTTGCCACCCATGTAGTAAGCTGTCAGAAATTGGGATAGGAGGAGGGGGGGGGGGGGAGGGGAGATTTTTTTTTTTAGAAAGATGAATTAGTAGGAGTAGAAAATGAACAAAGGATGCTAAGATTTTGGGAGGTGCCTTACGGCTGGCCAGGACAATGCTTTTTAATCATTTAAGTGGTTAAGATATAATGTATGAGAGAGGAAAAAACATGTAAAGGGAAGGGGGTAATACAATGTAGAAGAGATAGATATAAAGGAGGCATAGGGAGAAAGATATATTGAGTGTAATAACTCTTTGGTATAACAGGACATATTAAGACAGTTAAAGATGGATGTGAGGGGAAAGGAGTGAGATTGGACAATAGCCAGAAATAAACAGAGGTGCTAAAGAAGAGAGGAATATATTGAGAGAACAAACACATGGAAAGGGAAGCTTATAGGGAAGAAAAATGAAAAGACAGTGCAGAAAATAATTCCATTACTTCTCAAAATAGTAGAAATACAATGTGAAGACAAAAAGACAGGAGGTGAAGAGAGTTTTTATAAAGAATATTGGCAATGTGCCCATCATCTACTGCATACATTTACTGAAATAGCATTATTGAAGAGACAATAACAGAAATGCATACCAAGAATCGATGTGCTATGTGTATAGACAGACAGACAGACATACTTAAACTATAACAAAAAATTACATCGCCATGTATAAATTAACTGCCAATAGCATCACTGAAGAGAAAAAATTGAGACAAAAAACATGAGACAAAAAGAATATAGAGAGCAAGAGTCAGAGGGCATGAACATGTTCAGACCAACAAACTATAAAAGAGTATGAAAGATTTGAATAGCGCCATGTATGTATTGGAAGTGGAGTCGGAGACAAAACCATCAAGATCTACTTTAAAACAAGTACCCCCCTTCCAGCTATGCATCGTAATGGCTCCAATTTTAACCGCCTCAGGAAAACTTATCTCTTTCTCGACAAAAAACCCATCGCACACACCATCCAAACAAATCATGTCAAAGTGGCAAATTTTACATCCACGAGCCTATGCCCTCTAAGCATACCAAAAGGAAAGGAGAAATATTGGACAATAAAAGCTTGTCGGACGACATATTGGCTACGCCACGTCCATTGTTTGCCCTTTTCAGCTGAGACAAGTAGCCTTCGCAAAATTATTATGCAACATTGTTGTCTGTTTGCATCTGTTTGCATTCAAATGAATCACCATCTACTAACCAAAATCTCATTTTGGAGAGCAAAGAGAAATATTACCAAACTGTTTGCGCTGTATGATAAGTGGGAGGATAGTCTTGGAGCTCAGACCAAACATCTTCATGTTGAAAGTAATGGCAGGTGAAATTGGCACTATTTGGTCTACATAGGCTGTAAGGATAACAGTCCCTCAGACAGGGCTTAAGGTTGTTGGTCCCCTGGTTGCTTACTTAAAAGCATACCCCTGCTTTCTTAGCAGTCAGGTAAAACAAACCATCAGACTAAATTAACTAATTTGACTCTAATTGCTGTATTACATGAATTCCCTTAAATCTAAAAGAAAATCACATTCCTCTTAATCAAATAAACTCATTATTTGCATTTATTTCAAAATAAGACAGCACTACTACTAACATAATAATTATATCCTTGTCATTATCGGACCTAATGATTTTTTGTTGTTAATTAAGATTTCTTAGTGATGTTAATATGTCTAATGTCTCTTCACTCTTCAGTCTTACATGTGATCGGCCAAGAAAAATTTTTAGGATACCAATTAGGAATAACAAAATTAAAAATTAAAAAAATACCAAATCAACATCTAACTCTACCATCCTGTTCATAAGTGCAAATTCAGAACAGTACTAATAACATCAATTGCTTATCCCTGAAAAAGTGTCAATTGTGAAAAGTGTTTGAATGTCCAGACTACCTAATGAAACAATATTCATTACATCACACTTTCCATGCTGACAAACCTGAGCAATGTTTACATACTTATAATGACACGTTTTTTGTTTGCCCGGTGTCATCTTGACGAGGTGCAAAGCTGGCGTCCCGGTGTTGAAACATAATTAGTCATTATTAAAAGAGGGTAAGCCTGACGAAAGGACGCTCTTTGCCACTTAGATGATATGATAGTGTAGACCAATCTCAAGGGAAATGTTAGTTTTGCAGCTAAGGGAAAGTAGAATTAAATCGTTGTCCTATACATGGTGTCTGTATTTAAAGAAATATGGAGAATATAGATAGAAATAAGACAACAAATTTTGATTTCCCTCCCTCTCTCATACCCCTCTCAATCTCCTTCTCTCCATTCCCCTCCCCTTCCATCTCATCTCTCCTCTCCTTGTAATCTCTCTCTCCCCTCTCCCCCTCCTCTTCCCCCCCCCCTCTCTACCTCCCCCTCTCTCTTTCTCTCTCTCTCCCTCTCTCTCCCTCCCTTCCTCCCCACTCCTTTGCTCCCTCCCTTCTCCACTCCCTTCCTCACTCCCTTTCTCCCCCTCCTCTCCCCCTCCCCCACCCCTGCCTCTCTTCCCCCTCTCTCACCCCCCACTCCTTCATTTTCAGTGTAGTGGTCAATCAAGCTGGACTAAGGAGGCTGGGCAGGACAACAAAAGACTAGCCCAAGGGGGTCAATTGGGACTTCTGTAAACACAGAGGGCCTATACATGCAAGGCGGGCGGGCCTCCCGCTGGGCTAATTTCCTCATTAAATGTTTAAGTGGACAGCGGGGGCTACTTATAAAGGCACGTTCATATTACAAATAAGATTAAAGACGATTACATGTATGGAAAATGGCAGTAGTGATTTTACTCCAAAGATTTATTCCTCCCCCTCCTCTCTCTCTCTCTCTCTCTCCCTTCTTCTTCCTCTCCCTCTTTCTCTCTCTATCTCTCTCTTTATCTATCTCTCTCTCTCTCTTTGTCATTCTCATCTACATGGGAGGGGCTGTTTATTCCCTTGTCGATTACAAAAAACATTCTTCTTTCTAAATCACCGCTTCAGACAAAAATAGGAAACCCCAAAGTTCCAGAAAACGTACAAAGCTCCCATCACCAAACTTCCTTTTCAATTATCTCCCTTAAATTTAATGTGGAACTTTGTCGGCCAAACGCATTCCCGTTCCAACCCACTTGCTAAGATGCATAAGGGAATCCTGAAAAATAACAGATATCACCAAGCTGAATCCATTTAAGTTACCCTCTCAAAACTCTCATGGGGCCTTGGTTCGAAGAAAGAAAAAATATCTTCCTATCGCAACATTACGAAAAGTTTTAGGACTTCGCCTGTCGATCCTAGGAACTCTTAGGTCTATGTGTAAGGAAATGGGATTAAGGTATTCTTAAGCTGTGAATCAGAGTGTATCAGTAAGACCACAAAAAGACCTAAAGTGGTTCAATATAGTATCAATTCTAGTCCTAAATGGGATGGTCTATGTTCCTGTTAGATCCAAAGGAAGCCTCTGTAGGTCTGTGGTGATAGACCTCCTTCAGTAAAACAGTGATTCTCAAATACCCAAATTAGGCCCGTCTTCATCAGCTCAAGTTTGCCAAATAACCCGTGATTTTTTAATCTCAATCGCAAATTATCCAGCTAATATTGCGGCTTCATCAACCTGCAGTTGCAATTAGCGGGATATTTGGTTGAGAAAATAACCCACAAAATTTTGGACTTGTTTCCAAAATATCCCGCTACTTTAGATATATCGGGCTAATTTGCGCCCGTCCAAGCTTTCTGTCTGGCGAAGACGCAATTTTGAGCTTCGTTATAATATCCTGAGTCTGAAAATAGCGGTTTATTTGGCAAACTGGAGCTGATGAAGTCAGGCCTATACCGGAATAGGAATGAAAGTCATTTGTGCCCTTGTGGCAGATTCAAAACCCAACATTAAAAATGAATTTTTCTTTACTTATCACAATGATATTTATCATTTACCTAGTAACTTAAAAGTTAAAAAAAAAATTAAAAGATGATGAAGATCATGTTCAAAATATTTTCATTCCATTTTGACACTTTTCCATATCAATATGTCGATTAAAGGCAGGGAAAATCATATTTCGCAGTTCATATCTACTATATAACAAGAAAAAAGGAAAATAAACATTAAAAAAATATCAACATCCAAAGTGTCATCTTTATTTGATAGTTGAGCAATTAGGTAGTCTAATACAGTTATCAACTTTAAATTCAAAATTAGATTAAAAAGAAATCTATTTCCTTCTTGATAATCAAATATATACAGAATAAAAGTTATATTTACATGTGTATAGATGGAGGAAGGGGGCAAATACAACCAAATAAAAAACTTTGATTTGATTTCCAACAGATGGAGCATTTTCGTTAACTGTCCTCAATTATTCTAAACTTTTAATCAATGGTTCTTTTGATTTACAATTTTAACATTGTAAATCCACAATTTCACAATCTTAAAATCCAATGATTTGCTTGAACAATTAACCATTTTACAATGTTAAATCAAAGCAATGGTTTTGATTTACAATTTCAAATCCCAAATTCAATGATTCGCTTGAATAATTAATAAGTTCAGAAACTTTAAATCACAGGATTATCCATTTTCGAAACCATTGCAAGCTGGCCTTAAACCAGGTAACTTGGTCTAGGATGAATGGGGGCAAGTAGCCCCCAATGAATTGGACCAGCCCCGCCCCGAAGCTAACGGGTGTCGTTGTGCCCCTCTGACCCAAATACTAACCAGGCACTCTTTCATCGTCTCACCCACTGCGTCAGCTTGACACACGCTCCCTAATTCGGGTCATGGAGTGTTGTCACAAGGAAAGCTATGCCGTATCTATATTGGGGTTCAATTTTAGGACTTTCCTTTCTCTTTCTGTCTTTAAGTCTGATCAGTCGACTCAGTGAAGTGTTAGAATGTGTGCTCAAATTTGAAATACATCGCTCAAATTTGTAAAGAGGAACAAATAATTACTATAATCCTTTCTTCTTCTTATCCTTCATTACCCTACTAGACTGAATATATATACTTTACAATCTTAAAAAGTAAATACTTTTCCTTTCTCCCAACAAGACTTTTAATCACATCCATTGATTCTCACATTCTGACAATGGCATTTTAATATTGATGTTCAACGTTCAAACACAATGCATCATTTAGCATTTGAATGAAGACTGTAGAAGGACTAAATTTGTAGAAGGAGGAGGGGTGGACCCCACGTTTAAAAAAATAAAGATATGTATCTAAATTCATGTTAGCCATAAGCAACTGATGCATTACAGAGCTACACATCTATTTGTATTTTGATCATGCACATTAACATTTGAATAACAAATACTGTTCTGAACTGTTTTATTTTGTGGGGATGGGGGCTTTCTCAGAATTATCCATTGACTCGTCTTTTGATGATCAAGATTTGAACAGCTGTTGCACGTACTATTCAGCTCCGATGTAACTTCTCATAATACCCGCATTACCAGAAACAATCCCAGGTTCAAAATCGAATTCCATCTCCCTGATCAACTGCCCCTGTAAGCACGATCCGTCGGTTTTGTTTTGAAATGCTCTTGAGCGGCGACGGTCTCCTCAGCACAAATTCTACAGGCAGGACAGTATTGCCAAAATAGTGGGATACTTGAGTGAGTGACCCCCCCCCCCCCCCCCCCCCCCCCCCCCGTTAACTATCCTCGATTTCACTGCCACTCTTTCGATGTTTAATCACAACAGCTTTTAACGCAAACATCCATCGGCCATTTTGACTATTAGGTTCTCACCCCCCTTCGTATTTGGTGGTATTTATCAAAGTAACAAAGCAAATTGGACCGCTTCCAGACTCGTTTCTCTCTCTCTCTCTCTCTCTCTCTCTCTCTCTCTCTCTCTCTCTCCTCTCTTTTCTCTCTCTCTTCCTCTAACCTCTTTCTCTCTATCTCTAACCCTCTTACCCTCTATATTATTTCTCTTTTCTCTTCTAAACCTCTCTCGCCGTTCCCTCCCCATTTCTGCGTGTCTCACCCCCTCTTTTTTTGTTCCTTCTTTCTTTCTTTCTTTCTTTCTTCTTTCTTTCTCTCTCCTTCCCCTCTCCCTTTCTCTTTCCCTCTATCTGTCCCCCTCTCTATCTTTCTTTGTGCCTTATTACCCTTTCTATCTCTCTCCCTGTCTTCCACTCATCCTCTCCTTCTCTCCTCTACCTTTAAACATGTACTTCCTCTCGTTTACCTGCCTTCCCTCTTGTTTCTCCCCCCCCCCCTTCTCTCTCCTCTCCTTTCCTCCTTCCTTCCTCGCCCTATCCCTCTTCCAAGCTCTCTTTTCACTTTCCTCTCTAATGGCTCCATGCGTGGTTTTAGCATCTGAGAAAGATCCTCGGGCGGAGACAGAAAGAAACACACGCTACCGGGCTCTTGTTACATCTGTGTTAGAATGCAGGATAAGGTATTGATAGGACCAGGTGAAAATACAAACAGGCGCCTAATGTATCACAACCCAGAGAGAAAATAAAACGACCCAGAGACAAAAAGAGACATGTAAGGAGAAGTCCCAAGAATTTGTCAGAAAAAGAGAGAGTATTTTAGCGTTAATACAAACTGTTACACCACATTCTTTTCCAGCTTAGAGTTACTATCTCACAAATTAAAAATCTGTCCAGTTTTCAATTGTAAATTAAAAATACAAACAGGTGCCTAATGTATCACAGCCCAGTGAAAATAAAACGACCCTGAGACAAAAAGAGACATAGAAGGAGAAGTCTCTAGATTTCATCAGAAAAAAGAAAGTGTATTTTAGCGTTAATACAAACTGTTACACCACATTCTTTTCCAGCTTAGAGCTATGATCTCACATTTAAAAAATCTTTCCAGTTTTCAATTGTGAAGAACTGTCCTCTGAAATGTTGTTTGGATATATACCAAAAAATAAAATAAAATCTTCAATTGATTCATGTGTCAAATGTAAGAATATTAGTACCTTAACTTTAGTGTTTATCTACAAATTCATATCATTTTGATGCAAAATTGCATAAAGTATCTGCTCTCTTGATCAAACCAAAATTGCATTTACATGTGTCTAAATCTTTCTATATTAAACCATGTACATACTATGTTTGAGAAGCAAAAAATGTATTATTTCTTTTGACTGATGATGAGGTAACATTTAAAATAGATGTTGTATTCCCACACTTAACAAAAAGAACAAAAGATGCTACACCATATCATTTCTGTTAGTCGGAAATCAAAAGATTAATGTTGCATGACAATTTATTCAAAATAAACAATGCTTTGTCTTCATGCATTTTCTTTCTCTCTTTATTATTATTATTTGGGTGTTGTTTTTTTGGTAAGGGGTAAAGTATGATTTTTATTTGTACCCTAATTGTGTGGCAGGGAAGAGAAGTTGGATTATTTATCAATATTGCTTTCATTAATCCAACTCTACTACAAAGTATTACCAGTTTACAATAATTGTTTGCCATAAGATTTTAATGATCTATACTCTGCTGTGGACACAGAGAGGGTGCTATAATGCCTAATGAATTAGTCCACCGCCCTAATGGGGTTAACTAGATGACTGCCCTCTTGTGTTTGAAGTTCAACAGGGGCATCTCTCAAGCACAGTGCAAATACCATAATGAAAGGTGTCGCTTGGACCGATGTCTCTTAAAGCCCGTCTGTACTAGTTTGGCCAGGGGGACTAGACCTCCCTGCAAGGTCACTGACAGGTGGTTATCTCATCAAATCAGCTCTCAATTAACATTAGAAAAAGGGGATCACGGGGGACCAGTGGTCACCGATTAGGGACTGTTTGCTGTATAGAGGGCGCAAGTAGTAGGTGTGAATGTATGAGGTAGTTGAATATTAAAGTGGCAAAGAGAACAACACTTATCCAGTTGTTCAGTACACCCACACTTAGGCTAAAGTTTAGAGAAAAGCGCATATTTACCTCAACTCAAGTGTCTCTAACACGTTGAATTATGTTACGATTCTGTGAGATCTTGTATTATTGTATTCAATTAAAATTTATTTTTGTTAGAGGGTCTATCTCTGCATTTTGCAGATCAACGCCATTCACATTTTCATATTAGTCCTAAATAAAGTCTGTTTTACCCTGTGGTTCCTTGGTACATAAAATGTATTCCTAGGCAAATCGCAAGTATAGTTATGCTTTGATAAGCCCTTTTGAATTATGCTCAATTCAGTTTTCAATTCAGTTTATTTGGCATCATAAAAAAATTACAAATCATGAACACAGAATACGTAATAGGCCAAGACCTCCAAGAGGCAACTTGTGCTTGTACATGAGACCCCTGCGTCAAACCAAATGTACCAAGCAATATAATAAATGTTCAAAATTATGTTCTACACAATTAGAAGACACAACGTAGCGCTCTATAAAGTACACATCATATCTAAAGATAAAGAGTGCTAGAAATAGGTTGCAACATCCACCCTTAAATCCCACGAGAATTTCCCAAACGCCCTCTCCATGGGTCGTAGTTTTTTAATCCCTAGCGCTAAATCGTGATTGAAGACATAGATTGCACTACTTGCACGGGCTGAGTCACGACCTGATCGTCTCTTACGCATCTTGGCTCGTAGATCTTAGCACCTGATAACCAGGGGATGTGATACATGTCTTTTGTTATATATTTGCATTTTATTCTATCATTTCACGGTATATATTTCTACCATAATTCTCTTCACATGCAGATAGAATGCACTTTGAATGTTGTATATTACCCATTGGCTGGGCACTGGTTCTACCCATAGTTACGTTGCTCACAAATATAGTTTTGATACCATTAGATGACTTACATTGATCCGAGGGGGTTGAGCTCCTCATGTGAAATTGTGTCATATGTTGTCGTTAGCTTTAAAGGTAGGCGTTACTACTGCAGCTAGAAGGGATTAGACCACACAGCGAGCCAACAAGGTCACTGTGACAGGTGGCTATCTCATTAACTCAGCTCTCATTTAACATAAGAAAAAGAGGATCATGGGGGAACAACAGGCACCGATTTGGGAAGTTTTCTATATAGAGGGAGCAAGTAGCTACAAGTAGGACAGTGTGCCTTTAAATAAATCTCTTTGCTTTTCAATGATTATATTATCCAATTATTTATTTGAACTAATGCTTGTAACACTAACATTTATACTTTGACAACAGCTACTATGGGTACTGCTGCTGTGGCTGCTACTTCTACTACTTCTACTACTTCTAGTACTACTACAATTGCGATGACAGCAACAACCACTGTTTTTGTAATTGCCATAGTACTACTTCATTTGCCTGTAATTCTACTAACATCACATGTTCTTAGAAATTACGTGTATACCGGTATCTTAAACAAGAATGTTTTAATCATACTAATTCTTTGGGTTTTCTTTAAATATATTAGAAATTAATAAAAATACATTTTCTTACCTGCTTCTCTCACTTTCACTCCACCTGTAGAAAATAAGAACGAAAGGAAATAAAAATCACTAATGGTCATGATAGAATGAAGAAATATTATGCGAAATTCACAAATAATCATTTATAAAGCTTTAGAAATATCAATGTAATTTCCATCATTATGTGAATTATGAATTGCAAATAGAGTCATTTTATGTATCATTAAACTGATAATGTGAAGATATATGTGAATGCTCAATGCACATATTAGACGCTGAATGCTTCTTACATTCTTACGAACTTATGAAAATATGAAAATATGATAATATTAAAATGTGAAAATAATTTTCAGATGGGGTTCTAATTCATGTGGAATCCTTTCACATACAACCAGAAAATTTAATGTGAAGGAAATGGTCGATAAGTGATGCATACATCAGATGCTGAATATAAACCTATGATCCCCGGCTAAAATTGGGTCACATACAAAGATAAGTGGGCTAGGTCACTCTTAACATATGCGTTAACGAGAGCACGCTTTTAAAAGCAACCATTCCATCTCCACTCGGGGAAGAAATCACCTTTAAATTTATCCGCATCTATTGATCCTGCATTAGCCATTTAGAGCATGCTGGTTGGTATTGATCTACAAATGGGAATATTATTTTTAAGAATACCACATGCATTCCAAAATGGCTGTAATTGACGAGGGGTGAAATATACATAAGGTGAAATATACATAAGGTAGATGTCGGGTGGTATCAGGGAAAGTGCGGGCGACCCCCAAGATCTGTTATTGACTGGAATAATTCGCTGCGTATTACGAGCAGGCAGGGCAGTGTGTAAAAACGTGATTAAAGGTAATTTGCCGACATAAGTTAAGGTTGAGGAGAGCTTTTGAGTTATTCTAGTGGGGCGGAGTGAGAACGGTGTAGCCAAAATCTAGATTGGAATCGAGTGTGGGGAGCTATCAAGTGGGTGGGAGAGGGGAAGAGAGGGGGTGATAAACAAGTGATGGGTATCACAGATGAGAGTGAGGGTAGAAGCGGGATAGGGAAAGAGAGCGGGATAGGGAAAGAGAGAGAGAGAGAGAGGGAGAGAGAAAGAAAGAGAGAGAGATAGAGAGAGGAGGGTTTGACAGAGAAAGAGGGACTACACAAAAGAGAGAATATAAGAGAGAGGAGATAGATGATATATACAGATGATTTGATAGAAAATAGAGATAGAGAGTGGAAGAGAAAGTGAGACAGAGAAGGGGTGGGGAGGGGGGTGGTACAGGCATTAACCCAGTCAGACAGAGAGAAACTACACATAATATGAGAGAGTATGAGCATGACTCTAGATGTGAGAAATTAACACAAAAAAGTGAGAGAGAGAAAAGGGGTAGTAGTGGATGATATTATCAATATCTCAACAGACAGATTGAAGGGAGAAAAGTTTGTTTTAAGAAAGAATGGTGAGACAGACAGACAGAGAGAGCGAGAGAGTGAGTTACATCAGATTATAGGGAAACATTAAACAAAAATATATATATACTAAAAAAATAATGAGAATAAGGAAAATCAAGAAATATGTCAGCTCCATTCATAATAATAGAAAAATTCAAAGAATTCTAATAAAACACTGTAACGATTTCAAGGAAAACAATAAGTACGATAAAATGCTGTCAACGTCCGATATGTTACATTCTCTTCCCATGATTCCCTGCAATTCAAAGCACCGAATTGAGCCGGAATTCTTCGAGAGAACTTCTGAAAATACACCTAGGCGAGAAAACAGATCGAAATACAGCTTCCTCACTGCAAGACAACATCATGAAAATAATCTCTAAAGCTTAGGAAATCCCAAAGAAAATGTTTTGGCTGGAACGAGATATCTCTACTATGTATCGTCTACTATTTAACAGCCAGAAGGGTGTTAACTAGCATGTACCAACATTGAGTAATGCCCTTATGGCACTCAGCAGAAAGTATCATGTGTGTGTCTGAGCCCCACGTTCATTTCATTGGTAGATAAGACGAGAGAAAGAAAGAAAAGATACTATCATAATATGTTGACAGCCAGAAGGGCGTTCACTAGCATGTACCAACATCGAGTAATGCCCTTTTGGCGCTCAGCAGAAAGTATCATGTGTGTTTCTGAGCCCCACGTTCATTTCATTGGTAGATAAGACGAGAGAAAGAAAGAAAAGATACTATCATAATATGCTTGGAGCCAGAAGGTTGTTACAGTGCATGAATCAGAAGATAGAATCATGTGTGTTTTTGTGACCCAGGCCCTGTTTCATGAAAATGGTTATCAATAACAAGTAACAATAACTGTTATAAGCTACTGAAATAGTGGCATTTGATTGGCTGAGAGATTTAGCATTTGTTATTGATAGCGAGTTTTATGAAACAGGGCCCAGCTCATTTTCATAGGTAAATAGAGAAGGGGGGGGGGGGGGTCTGTTGAGAGCCAGAAGGGTGTAAACTATATGTTATGATAGGAGTAATAAACAACATTTCAGCTTTAACCAGACAAGGAAAATAAGTTAATATTAAAGCTAAAGTTGAGTTCTGGTAAAAAAAAGAAAATGAATTCTCACAGAATCAAACGAAACTTACACCGAATGTTCCAAGATTACAAATAAATGTCATGTGCCAAACAATTTTGGAAGAAAATGTATACTGGCTGAGTAATGAGCATAGAAAGACAAGGAAATCAAGGTAGTACCAGCCCCGACATGATGCGTGTTGTCCCATATATAGCTTTCTGTGTACAGTGCGTGTTACTTTACCAAGACTCGGTCAAATTTATTATGATTTTGATGACTCTAGAACCTTGCAGTGCACACCAATACTTCCATGCTACATGATCAACTGTTTCTGATCCTTTCCACACCTTTTCTTTCACAATGCAATCGCATTACCAGTACTAAAGTTTATCTTTAACTCTTACATTTATCTTCAGTTCATTCCCTTCTGGCTCTGAACAGATTTGTAATTTCAAGATGGTGAGAAAGAAAACATAAGGAGAGTGAATGGAGGAGTGGTAAAGGGGAGCAATATGCAAAATGTTATTTTTTAACTACCAGTATTCTTTATTCCAAATGAAGATATATCTACTTAATCACTCTGATGGCACAAAGCATTTTCTTCTTTTGAATCTGCCTCTTTTTCTTTCCTATTTGTGTAATTTTTCACCTTCTCCTACTCTCCCCCCCCCCCCTTCTCTTCTTCTTCTTTTCTTCTCAAATATATTCTTCTTTTAATGAAGCAAAACAAAAAATGAGAAGCTACCATCTGTGCCTTAGTAATTATGCTCACAGAATCAACATTGCATTCAAAATATATAATCTACAGGGCAGTGTCTTGCTGAGATGGACTTTATCTTATGCAGTCTAGTCTTTGCAGAGCCTGTCAAACCCTTGACCACAAACACTTTCTCTCAGAGATCCTAACCAAAACAGTAGGACAGAAATAAAGAAATAATCATCGAACCTCAAAGACATGCATTATTACACAACCACACAATCCAACACTCTCTAGATCCCCTCCACACAAAGGTTTTGCGCTCCACCGCACACGCCACTCAAAATTAATTCGTAATAAATATGACAGCTGCCGCGCACGAACCCAACCATAGGATTCCTTGGACGATGCGTACCTCCCTCGCGACGATTAGTCTGCAGGAGCGCACCTCAAAATCCACCACCACCGCAACACATTCCTCATGTATTCGTAGTCATGTCACTGAACTATTCATTTTTGATGACGACGATAATATTCTTTTTTTTTCGTAACTTTCCCCTTGTTCTCACGCGTGCATGGATGCGTTAGGTGTGAGGGGCTTTCATGCATATCATTTAGTGAAATCATGCAAAGTTTGTGGATGACAAAAGTGTGATATTTCCCTACTATTGGTGTTAGAACTTAATTAGCATAAAGAAAAAGAAACAGTTCTTTGTAATCTTTGTAATCCTTGAATTATGATAACAGTAACAGGATATCATTTCCACCTGGCTCCCCCCCCCCCCCCAAGCACCATTCCGCTCCCTCCTTGTCATATTCCACTAAAGCTAGATATGATCGCATATCTACGCCCAGCTAAGCATGTTTAATTTTAATCAAGTAATGCAACATATATTACATTTTTCTATAATATACTGAAATCAACCGCAATAAATATCCATTATAATTATGCAGAATAATCTTTAGGATTTCAGCTTATTTTACATTACATTACATTGTATGTTGAAAGTTGAAAGCTAAAAGGATGTTAGCCGCTCTTTGTTAAATGAGTTAGCCCCTTCTAACTTTTATTACATGGTATTTAGTATGTAAGAACTGCTTGAAAGACAGAAGGACTTTTGTTGCGATTGAATACTTTTGAAAATGTGGCAAACTGCAGCTGAAAGGACTATCAAAAGAAATTATTTGACTACCTTCTTTTATTTCAGCATTATCATTCATACCAACAACTGAACCATCAATTTGATTTATCATGTTTTTATCTTTTTTTTTTTTTTAATTCTTCATGCGGATTCCACAAAAAACACGTCATCATGTCTCACACCTAGTGTTGGGCTAAAAAAGTACAACTTAGGGAAAAAAATATCTGACAAAATGACAAAACTATAAAAAAAAAAAAAAGAAGATAAGTCACACCTTTGGCGCCATATTTATCGCTCCAACTCTCTCTCTCTCTCTCTTTCTGCCTCTGTCTGTCTCTTTCTGTCTCTGTCTGTCTGTCTGTCTCTCTTTCTCTTTCTGTCGCTCTTTTCTCCCTCCGTTGCTCTATCACTACATCTAGCTCTGTAAGTTTCTCTCTCTGTCTGCCTGTCTCTCTCTGTCTTTCTCTGTCTCTCTCTCTCTCTCTGTGTCTCTCTCTCCTCCTCCTCCTCCTTCCGCCTTCTCTCCCTTCCTTATCTCCATCTCCTCTTCCCCCTCCCTCCCAAGAATCATTAGTCATTCCAAAGACAGTGTACATTCACTGCTTCCCTGCTGTGAAATTACACCTGCTTCATCGCATTCCAGGCATACCTTAATGTCATTAATGATTGAAATATACAAATCAAGCATGTTGTCTACATTTCAAGGTCCGCAGTACTCCTCCCTTTACTTCCCCCTCATTATCATCCTCCTCCTCCTCCCCTTATCTTGTAATATATTCCCTTTGCGATGATAAATTTGAAATGTAATCAACAAGGCTTCATTGATTCAATTAATCCTAGACAGTTCATTATACATGTTCTTGTCATGCCCACTCCTCCAAATTTCATGATTAAGGTAACAATTTTAAGTGCATTTATGTGACTTTTCTTTTTCTTTTACGTTTTCAGGCCAGACAATCATTATGACTAATTGTACTGTTGAGTCAGTCCGAAGAAAAAGTGATTTCACCCCTATTTTGTTATTCTTCAGTGACATTTTTAAGAATTTCAAGAATTCGCCACAATTTTTTCATTATTGACCTGTTGGAAGGTATATAAAGTAATTGATAAGAATATATAACAAAACTATAACTCCTTTATAAAGAAATATTTATTAATATTGTCTATTCTCATCTGAGCTGTGCATATTACTGTCTTTCTGACAGTCTTTCTCTTTTCCCTCCCCCTCCTTCTCCTCTAACACTCTACAACCACACCGATACCTCCACTTTCTCAATTGATATGGCTAAAACTACAGGTGTATGAGGTTTACCCCTAAGTTGCTCAGGTCTTCAATGCGGTTTATATGTTTTAATAACTAAAAACCTTGCTAAATATTATATGAATGGCAGGGTCAATAACTTATTGGGCAATGCTATATATTCTCTTCATAGAATGAGACAGAGGAATTGAAACAGAGACAAAGAGACAGAGGAACACAGAGAGAGGGGGAGCAACAGAGAAACAGAGAAAATAGAAAGAGAGAGAGAAGGGGGGAGATAGAGAGAGGGGGGAGAGAGAGAGAAAAAAAATGGAGAGATAGGAAGAGATAGACAGACAAGACAGAGAAACAGATGGAGAGAGAGAGAGTCTTGTCTCAGCAATTTGCAGATAATTTCAATATTTGACTGGTTCACTCATACATGTCTATTAGAAGGAAGTAAGAAATTAATTACAAAATTCAGTATTTAATTATGGAATGTGTTGTTTTAGCAAAAGTTGAAATCTTTCTCTCTGTAAGCACAAGAGAGGGCAGTAGTGTACGCATCAGCATATGAAAAGCTAAGATCAATATCTACTTTACTATATATTCACAGAATTTATAGAAAAACAAGCTTACAGAAAAGCTAATAGCTTACTCAAACAGGTAGTATGTTCAAGAAGTATTCAAATTACGGCCTCTATTTAGTGTATATTCTGATTTGTGCAAAAAGCAGAAAGTATGTTCTTTTTTATAATCTCAAAGCAGCTTGCTACATTAATTTCTAGCCATAGAGCCATGTTGTGGGTCTCATTTCTTGCATCAGCTATCCCTCGCAGAGCATTTATGCTGGACACCCCTAGTGCTCCTAATGTAGCACTCCACTGACTTCACTCCCAATCACAGTGGAATGAACTGTGAAGGCCTCAGCTCATTGGTTGAAACTACCAGCTCCCTTGGCCAATCAAAAAGTGTGATTCATGCTGACACACAGAGAAACCAATCACAGATAATGGTGCATATGATCTACACTGCAGTGTGTGTGTAATGTTAATGCACCGTGTATGGGTGGATGAAGGATGGTGTGTGTAGTACTGTATACAGCAATACATGTACGTTACAAATTCTCTTCCTCAACAATGGGTTTTACTAGATTTCTCTCTACATTTCAATCTAATTTTGAGTGTTGTAAGAAGTACATTTGTATTCAGGAAATGATAGCATAAGCTCTGAACAAAACAATTTAGATCCCATGGATGTTATAGTGCATTTGAATCTAAAAAACCTCATACAAAACATTGATGTTTCTGGTGCAAAACAGTATCAAATGACATAAATAAAATTTGGTCAACAGATATTGTGTACTCGATTGATGTTTTATCTTTGTGCATTTATTTATTTATAATACTACAATTACTACTTATAATAATACTCTGAGTTTACATAAAACTTAATTCATCAACTATTTCTCTAAGCGCTTGACATGTATATTGTTACACCATGCAGTCTTGTTATCAAGTTAAGACTTTTAAATGATTTTTATGAAGCAATTTGTATACTAAGGATGATTACACAAAAGACCCTTTATAGGTGGCCTTTTGTAGTACGCCAATTCATTACAAAAAGGGCTTAAGTGCGTTGTAATGAATTAACTTTCATTCAAGCTGTTACATGGAGTGGAAGAAAGCATCTTTAATTTGATGACATTTCAATTTAACTTGCACTGATGGTTCATAATAACTTACGGCGACAGTTGAGCATGATCTTTCATACTAATTCATCTCTGTCCTCAGGGCAGACCTTTATAATTATATCATCCTATCCCTTTCTTCCCTATGTTGTCTGTTCATAGATTTTTTTTTCTTCCCTTCTCTTTCTCTCTTTCTCTTTCTTTTTCTCTCTTTCTCTTTCTTTTTCTCTTTCTTTTTCTTTCTTTCTCTCTCTCTCTCTATTTCTCTCTTTCTTTTGTTGTTGTGTCTTTTATGTATCTCAATCGATTTCATCAAGGAAATGTTCAATGGCTTTTTAACCTTTTCAATTTTTTGATGGGTTTTTTCCTTTTTATATCCTGCTATCTCTCTTTACAAATATAATTTATAATAGATGCTTATAATTCAATGTTATGAGTGCTATTTCCATCACAGCTGTTCAATTTTAAGATATTTTACAGCAGCATTGCAGCAACTTGAGTGACATTCCATCAGAAAATGTGAAATAAATATATACAGCATTATTCTTGTAATCAATGTAGATGGCCCTTCCACATAGCCACAGCTTTTTTTTAAATGATCAGGATATATTTTGCGGGAAATGCGAAAGTGAGAACCTGGCTATTGATTTTGGCATAAAGTGTAGGTTTCACTGCCCCAAGGCATGCATGGGGGGTAATATCCTTAATTATGAAAACTACCCCTACTTATCCATAGCATGTGAAATTCACATTGTATGTCGATTACGAGGGCTTGCAATGTAGGTTTCCAATGTAGGTTTGTGGTTAGTTTCAATTTAACCCCTTGATCGCCAGGAGGGGAATTGAATACAGAAATGTACTCCTCAAGGCAGTGCCCATGAATTTCATTATGCGGTTACTCTAAGTCTGGATACATTACAAATTTACACGATGGTGATACATGCATAAGCCAAGTGCAAGATTCCACTACTGTTACGTTCAATGTGCTACATTACTAATAGTAGTACAACAAAATTCTACACTACCCGTGAATTTTTATTATGTGGTTTTTGACAATCTGGATATATTAACCAATGTAGATGATGGTGATACAGGCATAGACCAAGTGCAAGATTTACATTCACAAATGCATGTTCAATGCATTGCATCTCTAATGCACTTTGACACAATCTCTTAAATTGAACAAAGAAGGGATTAAAGATTCCTTTGCTTTCGATGTCATTATTAATTTCATTCTTTTTATTTTACATTTGGAGGCAAATAACTAAATCAATAGGTTGGTTGGTCATTTTAACCTGAATGCTAAGAAAGTATCTGTATGCTTGTACATAAGCAACCAGGGGACCAACAGCTCTAAGAATGAAAATCTACAATATCTACTGATATGCAGCAATTAAAATTGTAACTCAGAGTAAGCATGATTTCATTATGATGAGCCAAGAAGGGAAACTAAGAGGGAAAAAGGTCTTTAAGTTATCTTAAACAATAAAAATATAGCACTTCTTATAATGATTGGAACAATTGAAATTAAAAAAATTGAGAGTTCACTTCATCACTATGACCGGTTTCAACTGCCCCCTCACTCTTTCTATAAAAATAAAGATTAGGTGAATGAAAATCTAAAATATTTACTGATATGCAATAATCTCAAATCTCCCCCCCCCCCCCAACCCCATCCAAGAGTCAAAGTTTCCTACTATGCCATTAACAAGCTTCTCCCATCCCAGAGGTCTGTCTACTGCCCCCTTGTGGTGAATGTTGGAGATAGCAAGGCACACAAAGTGCAGGTCAGATACCGTATCAACAGGTTCTACTTGCAGCTTGCTATGCTAGTTGATTGACTTGCTTGAATGCAGTTCACATGGAATTTAGCTCTTATTAGCAAATGTTGGGGGATAAATACAATTTCATATTAAATATTCTACCTTCAATCATCTCTCTCTATTTTCCTCTTTCCTCCATTCCATACATAACACTACAACATCTTAACTGTTACTTTTCATGATATACTCTTTCTGATCTCCAATCACGAAAGATATATTCATGAGCCTGAATATCTAACAAGTGAAAATGTCATATAAACGAGAGACTTCCTCTATTAAAACCCATAAAAAGAATAATTGATTTTGACATGTCCTTTCCATCTCTTTATTTCTATATTTCTGTTTCTTACTCAATCTCTTTCCCTCTCTGTCAGTGTGTCTCCATTCCTTTAATTCTCTTTTTTTTTTCTCTCTCTCTCTAAACATATATTTCCCTTTCTCTCCGTCTCCATGTGTGCTAAATTCTGTCTACTCTCTCTCCCTCTCTCTCCCCTCTCTCTCTCTCTCCCCCTCTCTCTCTCTCTCTCTCTCCCCCCCCTCCCCCCCCCCCCCTCTGTCCTTATTTTTCTTTCTTTCTCCTTACCTCACCACATTTCTCTGGTGCATTAACTCAAAATGGTAAACACTCACCCCTTTTAACTTTAATATTACAAAAATGCAATATCGCCCTAAACCCATGTTTGCAGAGGCCTAATAATAGGAAAAAAGAGACTTACTTTCTCTCAACTCTCTCTCTCTCTCTCTTTCTCTCTCTCTCTCTCATTCAGACCACAGGTCTTGTACCTGTTAATGCAATAGGGGTGTCGCTTACGACTTATATTTGTTCCTGATGTATCGCGGCTAGGAGACGCTCCTTGAGAAATCGCCACAGGACGCGACGCTTCAGACATGGGCACTTCATGGTGTCGCCGACTGAAGAGCAAGGCTGGACCAGTGTGTCAATAATACACAGGGATAATGAGAGTTAGAGCGATAGAGAGGGGATTTGAACGATTAATGAGAAAGATGGATGAGAAGGAGAAGGAGAGGAAGAATAGAAGGAAAGGTGAGGATAGAGTGTTAAATGAACCAATGCTTAATTGGGGATAATTGGTTCAAATATTAACGAACTCGTCAGAAGTTCTTTGTCATATAAGAATAAGGCCATCATCAATAAGGTGCTACTAATTAAGGAGAGGAAGGAGGAAGAAGAAAGAGGAGAAACAACAATGAAGAAGAAGAAAAGGAAGGATTGGCATAAAGGATGAAATGAACTGATGCTAAACTGGGGAAATATTGACTCATGAATATTATACCTCAAACTCATCAGTATTTATTCATTTCAAGTGAAAATAAAACAACCATGAAACAGACTTTAGAGATTAGAAATTGGTAAATTTAGATTTAAAAATATACCCATTTTCATTCAATATCATTTCTGATATGATTAATCATAATCTATCTTTAAGCATATGCTTTCTTTGGATGTTTTCCTGGAAAGTCGTGCAAATTAAAACAAAATGAGTAAAACTTACGTTTGAAGTAAAACATGGAAACGTTTACAGCCACATACACATGTTGTTCAAATCTATATCAATGGGAAAAGTTTTTTTTTTCTCTCGTTTTCCTTTATCAACCCATGCTCTATATATGCACTTGTTGCAATATATAGATGTTCAATAATTTGTTTTATAGAATTGACCTACATGGCTTTCACTTCCCATCAAACAAGCACAAATATAAGAATTAACTTTCAACTCATGAAGTAGACCCGTCATGCATGCAATGCCATGCATTATATGTAGGTTCCACTGTTGTGTTGTAAGTTAATTTCAGTTATATTTCCATTAACACACACACCCATGTGCAAGAAATTTCTTTCAGAGCCATCTTACTTAGATGTCACTATGCAATGCAATGTACTACATGTAACAGTTTTCGTTGTTCCGTTGTGAGTATATTTCATTAAATTTCCATATAACAAATACTTAGAATTTTGTTTCTTTCATAAGGTATACTAG